>OU342735.1:517504054-517757604 GCA_910589765.1 Avena atlantica | reverse complement strand
ATGAGATCACACATATGATGATAGGTTATTGTGGTCTTGATCACTATATACATGCACCCCCCTGATTCCGACGTTCTCGTGGACTTCCTCCGGCGAAACCCTGATGATCTGCGGGCCTCGGATCGTCTACCCCCCTAGACATTCTTCTGACAGGGGTAGCCCGGCGTAGCTCTCTCTTGTCTTGTGTCTGACTAGGTCATAGGATGATGTGAAACCATGTTGGTTCACAAGTTGGGGCACTATACGGCCCGGTTTCACCGTAACGGGGAGATTCCCCCTTATACAGGTCCATAACCTTTCGCTTCTAGGTTAGAGCGCATGCATGCGAGGGGGGGGCACATGCAATCACCTATACCAATCTTGCAACACACTCACACACATATGCTAGGGACACATGCAAGTTTTCAGATGATTCCGACGTTCTCGTGGACTTACTCCGGCGAAACCCTGATGATCTGCGGGCCTCGGATCGTTTACCCCCCTAGACATTCTTCTGACAGGGGTAGCCCGGCGTAGCTCTCTCTTGTTTTGTGTCTCACTAGGTCATAGGATGATGTGAAACCATGTTGGTTCACAAGTTGGGGCACTATACGGCCCGGTTTCACCGTAACTGGGAGATTCCCCCTTATACAGGTCCTTAACCTTTCGCTTCTAGGTTAGAGCGCATGCATGCGAGGGGGGGGCACATGCAATCACCTATACCAATCTTGCACCACACTCACACACATATGCTAGGGACACATGCAAGTTTTCAGATGATTCCGACGTTCTCGTGGACTTACTCCGGCAAAACCCTGATGATCTGCGGGCCTTGGATCGTCTACCCCCCTAGACATTCTTCTGACAGGGGTAGCCCGGCGTAGCTCTCTCTTGTTTTGTGTCTCACTAGGTCATAGGATGATGTGAAACCATGTTGGTTCACAAGTTGGGGCGCTATACGGCCTAGTTTCACCGTAACGGGGAGATTCCCCCTTATACAGGTCCATAACCTTTCGCTTCTAGGTTAGAGCGCATGCATGCGAGGGGGGGCACATGCAATCACCTATACCAATCTTGCACCACACTCACACACATATGCTAGGGACACATGCAAGTTTTCAGATGATTCCGACGTTCTCGTGGACTTACTCCGGCGAAACCCTGATGATCTGCGGGCCTCGGATCGTCTACCCCCCTAGACATTCTTCTGACAGGGGTAGCCCGGCGTAGCTCTCTCTTGTTTTGTGTCTCACTAGGTCATAGGATGATGTGAAACCATGTTGGTTCACAAGTTGGGGCACTATACGGCCCGGTTTCACCGTAACGGGGAGATTCCCCCTTATACAGGCCCATAACCTTTCGCTTCTAGGTTAGAGCGCATGCATGCGAGGGGGGGCACATGCAATCACCTATACCAATCTTGCACCACACTCACACACATATGCTAGGGACACATGCAAGTTTTCAGATGATTCCGACGTTCTCGTGGACTTCCTCCGGCGAAACCCTGATGATCTGCGGGCCTCGGATCGTCTACCCCCCTAGACATTCTTCTGACAGGGGTAGCCCGGCGTAGCTCTCTCTTGTCTTGTGTCTGACTAGGTCATAGGATGATGTGAAACCATGTTGGTTCACAAGTTGGGGCACTATACGGCCCGGTTTCACCGTAACGGGGAGATTCCCCCTTATACAGGTCCATAACCTTTCGCTTCTAGGTTAGAGCGCATGCATGCGAGGGGGGGTACATGCAATCACCTATACCAATCTTGCACCACACTCACACACATATGCTAGGGACACATGCAAGTTTTCAGATGATTCCGACGTTCTCGTGGACTTCCTCCGGCAAAACCCTGATGATCTGCGGGCCTCGGATCGTCTACCCCCTAGACATTCTTCTGACAGGGGTAGCCCGGCGTAGCTCTCTCTTGTCTTGTGTCTGACTAGGTCATAGGATGATGTGAAACCATGTTGGTTCACAAGTTGGGGCACTATACGGCCCGGTTTCACCGTAACGGGGAGATTCCCCCTTATACAGGTCCATAACCTTTCGCTTCTAGGTTAGAGCGCATGCATGCGAGGGGGGGCACATGCAATCACCTATACCAATCTTGCACCACACTCACACACATATGCTAGGGACACATGCAAGTTTTCAGATGATTCCGACGTTCTCGTGGACTTACTCCGGCGAAACCCTGATGATCTGCGGGCCTCGGATCGTCTACCCCCCTAGACATTCTTCTGACAGGGGTAGGCCGGCGTAGCTCTCTCTTGTTTTGTGTCTCACTAGGTCATAGGATGATGTGAAACCATGTTGGTTCACAAGTTGGGGCACTATACGTCCCGGTTTCACCGTAACGGGGAGATTCCCCCTTATACAGGTCCATAACCTTTCGCTTCTAGGTTAGAGCGCATGCATGCGAGGGGGGCACATGCAATCACCTATACCAATCTTGCACCACACTCACACACATATGCTAGGGACACATGCAAGTTTTCAGATGATTCCGACGTTCTTGTGGACTTACTCCGGCGAAACCCTGATGATCTGCGGGCCTCGGATCGTCTACCCCCCTAGACATTCTTCTGACAGGGGTAGCCCGGCGTAGCTCTCTCTTGTTTTGTGTCTCACTAGGTCATAGGATGATGTGAAACCATGTTGGTTCACAAGTTGGGGCGCTATACGGCCCGGTTTCACCGTAACGGGGAGATTCCCCCTTATACAGGTCCATAACCTTTCGCTTCTAGGTTAGAGCGCATGGATGCGAGGGGGGACACATGCAATCACCTATACCAACCTTGCACCACACTCACACACATATGCTAGGGACACATGCAAGTTTTCAGATGATTCCGACGTTCTTGCGGACTTCCACCGGCGAAACCCTGATGATCTGCGGGCCTCGGATCGTCTACCTAATGGAAATGAAGTTCAGCATCCTCTAGAACCTTATGGTCTATTGCAAAGTTAGTGTTTCCATGGTCTGAATACTAACAAATAGGCAACAAAAAGTTAAATCATTTGAAAGAAAATAAAAATAAAATTTGAAAATAGCATGAGACACACGGCAAAGGACAAAGCACACGGCAAAGATGTCCTTTGCCGTGTGCCTGTGCCGCCAAACACACGGCAAAGGTCCTTTGCCGTGTGTCTCTATCCCACAGACACACGGCAAAGAATTTTTTTCACCTTTAGCAAGGCTTTTATTACATATATGTTAGGTGATATTATTTCATAGGATCATGAGATCACACATATGATGATAGGTTATTGTGGTCTTGATCACTATATACATGCACCCCCCCTGATTCCGACGTTCTCGTGGACTTTCTCCGGCGAAACCCTGATGATCTGCGGGCCTCGGATCGTCTACCCCCCTAGACATTCTTCTGACAGGGGTAGCCTGGCGTAGCTCTCTCTTGTCTTGTGTCTGACTAGGTCATAGGATGATGTGAAACCATGTTGGTTCACAAGTTGGGGCACTATACGGCCCGGTTTCACCGTAACGGGGAGATTCCCCCTTATACAGGTCCATAACCTTTCGCTTCTAGGTTAGAGCGCATGCATGCGAGGGGGGCACATGCAATCACCTATACCAATCTTGCACCACACTCACACACATATGCTAGGGACACATGCAAGTTTTCAGATGATTCCGACGTTCTCGTGGACTTCCTCCGGCGAAACCCTGATGATCTGCGGGCCTCGGATCGTCTACCCCCCTAGACATTCTTCTGACAGGGGTAGCCCGGCGTAGCTCTCTCTTGTCTTGTGTCTGACTAGGTCATAGGATGATGTGAAACCATGTTGGTTCACAAGTTGGGGCACTATACGGCCCGGTTTCACCGTAACGGGGAGATCCCCCTTATACAGGTCCATAACCTTTCGCTTCTAGGTTAGAGCGCATGCATGCGAGGGGGGGCACATGCAATCACCTATACCAATCTTGCACCACACTCACACACATATGCTAGGGACACATGCAAGTTTTCAGATGATTCCGACGTTCTCGTGGACTTACTCCGGCGAAACCCTGATGATCTGCGGGCCTCGGATCGTCTACCCCCTAGACATTCTTCTGACAGGGGTAGCCCGGCGTAGCTCTCTCTTGTTTTGTGTCTCACTAGGTCATAGGATGATGTGAAACCATGTTGGTTCACAAGTTGGGGCACTATACGGCCCGGTTTCACCGTAACGGGGAGATTCCCCCTTATACAGGTCCATAACCTTTCGCTTCTAGGTTAGAGCGCATACATGCGAGGGGGGCACATGCAATCACCTATACCAATCTTGCACCACACTCACACACATATGCTAGGGACACATGCAAGTTTTCAGATGATTCCGACGTTCTCGTGGACTTACTCCGGCGAAAACCTGATGATCTGCGGGCCTCGGATCGTCTACCCCCCTAGACATTCTTCTGACAGGGGTAGCCCGGCGTAGCTCTCTCTTGTTTTGTGTCTCACTAGGTCATAGGATGATGTGAAACCATGTTGGTTCACAAGTTGGGGCGCTATACGGCCCGGTTTCACCGTAACGGGGAGATTCCCCCTTATACAGGTCCATAACCTTTCGCTTCTAGGTTAGAGCGCATGGATGCGAGGGGGGACACATGCAATCACCTATACCAACCTTGCACCACACTCACACACATATGCTAGGGACACATGCAAGTTTTCAGATGATTCCGACGTTCTTGCGGACTTCCACCGGCGAAACCCTGATGATCTGCGGGCCTCAGATCGTCTACCTAATGGAAATGAAGTTCAGCATCCTCTAGAACCTTATGGTCTATTGCAAAGTTAGTGTTTCCATGGTTTGAATACTAACAAATAGGCAACAAAAAGTTAAATCATTTGAAAGAAAAAATAAAAATAAAATTTGAAAATAGCATGAGACACACGGCAAAGGACAAAGCACACGGCAAAGATGTCCTTTGCCGTGTGCCTGTGGCCGCCAAACACACGGCAAAGGTCCTTTGCCGTGTGTCTCTATCCCACAGACACACGGCAAAGAATTTTTTTCACCTTTAGCAAGGCTTTTATTACATATATGTTAGGTGATATTATTTCATAGGATCATGAGATCACACATATGATGATAGGTTATTGTGGTCTTGATCACTATATACATGCACCCCCCTGATTCCGCCGTTCTCGTGGACTTCCTCCGGCGAAACCCTGATGATCTGCGGGCCTCGGATCGTCTACCCCCCTAGACATTCTTCTGACATGGGTAGCCCGGCGTAGCTCTCTCTTGTCTTGTGTCTGACTAGGTCATAGGATGATGTGAAACCATGTTGGTTCACAAGTTGGGGCACTATACGGCCCGGTTTCACCGTAACGGGGAGATTCCCCCTTATACAGGTCCATAACCTTTCGCTTCTAGGTTAGAGCGCATGCATGCGAGGGGGGCACATGCAATCACCTATACCAATCTTGCACCACACTCACACACATATGCTAGGGACACATGCAAGTTTTCAGATGATTCCGACGTTCTCGTGGACTTCCTCCGGCGAAACCCTGCTGATCTGCGGGCCTCGGATCGTCTACCCCCTAGACATTCTTCTGACAGGGGTAGCCAGGCGTAGCTCTCTCTTGTCTTGTGTCTGACTAGGTCATAGGATGATGTGAAACCATGTTGGTTCACAAGTTGGGGCACTATACGGCCCGGTTTCACCGTAACGGGGAGATTCCCCCTTATATAGGTCCATAACCTTTCGCTTCTAGGTTAGAGCGCATGCATGCGAGGGGGGGCACATGCAATCACCTATACCAATCTTGCACCACACTCACACACATATGCTAGGGACACATGCAAGTTTTCAGATGATTCCGACGTTCTCGTGGACTTACTCCGGCGAAACCCTGATGATCTGCGGGCCTCGGATCGTCTACCCCCCTAGACATTCTTCTGACAGGGGTAGCCCGGCGTAGCTCTCTCTTGTTTTGTGTCTCACTAGGTCATAGGATGATGTGAAACCATGTTGGTTCACAAGTTGGGGCGCTATACGGCCCGGTTTCACCGTAACGGGGAGATTCCCCCTTATACAGGTCCATAACCTTTCGCTTCTAGGTTAGAGCGCATGCATGCGAGGGGGGGCACATGCAATCACCTATACCAATCTTGCACCACACTCACACACATATGCTAGGGACACATGCAAGTTTTCAGATGATTCCGACGTTCTCGTGGACTTACTCCGGCGAAACCCTGATGATCTGCGGGCCTCGGATCGTCTACCCCCCTAGACATTCTTCTGACAGGGGTAGCCCGGCGTAGCTCTCTCTTGTTTTGTGTCTCACTAGGTCATAGGATGATGTGAAACCATGTTGGTTCACAAGTTGGGGCACTATACGGCCCGGTTTCACCGTAACGGGGAGATTCCCCCTTATACAGGTCCATAACCTTTCGCTTCTAGGTTAGAGCGCATGCATGCGAGGGGGGGGGCACATGTAATCACCTATACCAATCTTGCACCACACTCAAACACATATGCTAGGGACACATGCAATTTTTCAGATGATTCCGACGTTCTCGTGGACTTACTCCGGCGAAACCCTGATGATCTGCGGGCCTCGGATCGTCTACCCCCCTAGACATTCTTCTGACAGGGGTAGCCCGGCGTAGCTCTCTCTTGTTTTGTGTCTCACTAGGTCATAGGATGATGTGAAACCATGTTGGTTCACAAGTTGGGGCGCTATACGGCCCGGTTTCACCGTAACGGGGAGATTCCCCCTTATACAGGTCCATAACCTTTCGCTTCTAGGTTAGAGCGCATGGATGCGAGGGGGGACACATGCAATCACCTATACCAACCTTGCACCACACTCACACACATATGCTAGGGACACATGCAAGTTTTCAGATGATTCCGACGTTCTCGTGGACTTCCTCCGGCGAAACCCTGATGATCTGCGGGCCTCGGATCGTCTACCCCCCTAGACATTCTTCTGACAGGGGTAGCCCGGCGTAGCTCTCTCTTGTCTTGTGTCTGACTAGGTCATAGGATGATGTGAAACCATGTTGGTTCACAAGTTGGGGCACTATACGGCCCGGTTTCACCGTAACGGGGAGATTCCCCCTTATACAGGTCCATAACCTTTCGCTTCTAGGTTAGAGCGCATGCATGCGAGGGGGGCACATGCAATCACCTATACCAATCTTGCACCACACTCACACACATATGCTAGGGACACATGCAAGTTTTCAGATGATTCCGACGTTCTCGTGGACTTCCTCCGGCGAAACCCTGATGATCTGCGGGCCTCGGATCGTCTACCCCCCTAGACATTCTTCTGACAGGGGTAGCCCGGCGTAGCTCTCTCTTGTCTTGTGTCTGACTAGGTCATAGGATGATGTGAAACCATGTTGGTTCACAAGTTGGGGCACTATACGGCCCGGTTTCACCGTAACGGGGAGATTCCCCCTTATACAGGTCCATAACCTTTCGCTTCTAGGTTAGAGCGCATGCATGCGAGGGGGGGCACATGCAATCACCTATACCAATCTTGCACCACACTCACACACATATGCTAGGGACACATGCAAGTTTTCAGATGATTCCGACGTTCTCGTGGACTTACTCCGGCGAAACCCTGATGATCTGCGGGCCTCGGATCGTCTACCCCCCTAGACATTCTTCTGACAGGGGTAGCCCGGCGTAGCTCTCTCTTGTTTTGTGTCTCACTAGGTCATAGGATGATGTGAAACCATGTTGGTTCACAAGTTGGGGCACTATACGCCCCGGTTTCACCGTAACGGGGAGATTCCCCCTTATACAGGTCCATAACCTTTCGCTTCTAGGTTAGAGCGCATGCATGCGAGGGGGGCACATGCAATCACCTATACCAATCTTGCACCACACTCACACACATATGCTAGGGACACATGCAAGTTTTCAGATGATTCCGACGTTCTCGTGGACTTACTCCGGCGAAACCCTGATGATCTGCGGGCCTCGGATCGTCTACCCCCCTAGACATTCTTCTGACAGGGGTAGCCCGGCGTAGCTCTCTCTTGTTTTGTGTCTCACTAGGTCATAGGATGATGTGAAACCATGTTGGTTCACAAGTTGGGGCGCTATACGGCCCGGTTTCACCGTAACGGGGAGATTCCCCCTTATACAGGTCCATAACCTTTCGCTTCTAGGTTAGAGCGCATGGATGCGAGGGGGGACACATGCAATCACCTATACCAACCTTGCACCACACTCACACACATATGCTAGGGACACATGCAAGTTTTCAGATGCTTCCGACGTTCTTGCGGACTTCCACCGGCGAAACCCTGATGATCTGCGGGCCTCGGATCGTCTACCCCCCTAGACATTCTTCTGACAGGGGTAGCCCGGCGTAGCTCTCTCTTGTTTTGTGTCTCACTAGGTCATAGGATGATGTGAAACCATGTTGGTTCACAAGTTGGGGCGCTATACGGCCCGGTTTCACCGTAACGGGGAGATTCCCCCTTATACAGGTCCATAACCTTTCGCTTCTAGGTTAGAGCGCATGGATGCGAGGGGGACACATGCAATCACCTATACCAACCTTGCACCACACTCACACACATATGCTAGGGACACATGCAAGTTTTCAGATGATTCCGACGTTCTTGCGGACTTCCACCGGCGAAACCCTGATGATCTGCGGGCCTCGGATCGTCTACCTAATGGAAATGAAGTTCAGCATCCTCTAGAACCTTATGGTCTATTGCAAAGTTAGTGTTTCCATGGTCTGAATACTAACAAATAGGCAACAAAAGTTAAATCATTTGAAAGAAAAAATAAAAATAAAATTTGAAAATAGCATGAGACACACGGCAAAGGACAAAGCACACGGCAAAGATGTCCTTTGCCGTGTGCCTGTGGCCGCCAAACACACGGCAAAGGTCCTTTGCCGTGTGTCTCTATCCCACAGACACACGGCAAAGAATTTTTTTCACCTTTAGCAAGGCTTTTATTACATATATGTTAGGTGATATTATTTCATAGGATCATGAGATCACACATATGATGATAGGTTATTGTGGTCTTGATCACTATATACATGCACCCCCCCTGATTCCGACGTTCTCGTGGACTTTCTCCGGCGAAACCCTGATGATCTGCGGGCCTCGGATCGTCTACCCCCCTAGACATTCTTCTGACAGGGGTAGCCCGGCGTAGCTCTCTCTTGTCTTGTGTCTGACTAGGTCATAGGATGATGTGAAACCATGTTGGTTCACAAGTTGGGGCACTATACGGCCCGGTTTCACCGTAACGGGGAGATTCCCCCTTATACAGGTCCATAACCTTTCGCTTCTAGGTTAGATCGCATGCATGCGAGGGGGGGCACATGCAATCACCTATACCAATCTTGCACCACACTCACACACATATGCTAGGGACACATGCAAGTTTTCAGATGATTCCGACGTTCTCGTGGACTTACTCCGGCGAAACCCTGATGATCTGCGGGCCTCGGATCGTCTACCCCCCTAGACATTCTTCTGACAGGGGTAGCCCGGCGTAGCTCTCTCTTGTCTTGTGTCTCACTAGGTCATAGGATGATGTGAAACCATGTTGGTTCACAAGTTGGGGCACTATACGCCCCGGTTTCACCGTAACGGGGAGATTCCCCCTTATACAGGTCCATAACCTTTCGCTTCTAGGTTAGAGCGCATGCATGCGAGGGGGGGCACATGCAATCACCTATACCAATCTTGCACCACACTCACACACATATGCTAGGGACACATGCAAGTTTTCAGATGATTCCGACGTTCTCGTGGACTTCCTCCGGCGAAACCCTGATGATCTGCGGGCCTCGGATCGTCTACCCCCCTAGACATTCTTCTGACAGGGGTAGCCCGGCGTAGCTCTCTCTTGTCTTGTGTCTGACTAGGTCATAGGATGATGTGAAACCATGTTGGTTCACAAGTTGGGGCACTATACGGCCCGGTTTCACCGTAACGGGGAGATTCCCCCTTATACAGGTCCATAACCTTTCGCTTCTAGGTTAGAGCGCATGCATGCGAGGGGGGGCACATGCAATCACCTATACCAATCTTGCACCACACTCACACACATATGCTAGGGACACATGCAAGTTTTCAGATGATTCCGACGTTCTCGTGGACTTACTCCGGCGAAACCCTGATGATCTGCGGGCCTCGGATCGTCTACCCCCCTAGACATTCTTCTGACAGGGGTAGCCCGGCGTAGCTCTCTCTTGTTTTGTGTCTCACTAGGTCATAGGATGATGTGAAACCATGTTGGTTCACAAGTTGGGGCACTATACGCCCGGTTTCACCGTAACGGGGAGATTCCCCCTTATACAGGTCCATAACCTTTCGCTTCTAGGTTAGAGCGCATGCATGCGAGGGGGGCACATGCAATCACCTATACCAATCTTGCACCACACTCACACACATATGCTAGGGACACATGCAAGTTTTCAGATGATTCCGACGTTCTCGTGGACTTACTCCGGCGAAACCCTGATGATCTGCGGGCCTCGGATCGTCTACCCCCCTAGACATTCTTCTGACAGGGGTAGCCCGGCGTAGCTCTCTCTTGTTTTGTGTCTCACTAGGTCATAGGATGATGTGAAACCATGTTGGTTCACAAGTTGGGGCGCTATACGGCCCGGTTTCACCGTAACGGGGAGATTCCCCCTTATACAGGTCCATAACCTTTCGCTTCTAGGTTAGAGCGCATGGATGCGAGGGGGGACACATGCAATCACCTATACCAACCTTGCACCACACTCACACACATATGCTAGGGACACATGCAAGTTTTCAGATGCTTCCGACGTTCTTGCGGACTTCCACCGGCGAAACCCTGATGATCTGCGGGCCTCGGATCGTCTACCCCCCTAGACATTCTTCTGACAGGGGTAGCCCGGCGTAGCTCTCTCTTGTTTTGTGTCTCACTAGGTCATAGGATGATGTGAAACCATGTTGGTTCACAAGTTGGGGCGCTATACGGCCCGGTTTCACCGTAACGGGGAGATTCCCCCTTATACAGGTCCATAACCTTTCGCTTCTAGGTTAGAGCGCATGGATGCGAGGGGGGACACATGCAATCACCTATACCAACTTGCACCACACTCACACACATATGCTAGGGACACATGCAAGTTTTCAGATGATTCCGACGTTCTTGCGGACTTCCACCGGCGAAACCCTGATGATCTGCGGGCCTCGGATCGTCTACCTAATGGAAATGAAGTTCAGCATCCTCTAGAACCTTATGGTCTATTGCAAAGTTAGTGTTTCCATGGTCTGAATACTAACAAATAGGCAACAAAAAGTTAAATCATTTGAAAGAAAAAATAAAAATAAAATTTGAAAATAGCATGAGACACACGGCAAAGGACAAAGCACACGGCAAAGATGTCCTTTGCCGTGTGCCTGTGGCCGCCAAACACACGGCAAAGGTCCTTTGCCGTGTGTCTCTATCCCACAGACACACGGCAAAGAATTTTTTTCACCTTTAGCAAGGCTTTTATTACATATATGTTAGGTGATATTATTTCATAGGATCATGAGATCACACATATGATGATAGGTTATTGTGGTCTTGATCACTATATACATGCACCCCCCCTGATTCCGACGTTCTCGTGGACTTTCTCCGGCGAAACCCTGATGATCTGCGGGCCTCGGATCGTCTACCCCCCTAGACATTCTTCTGACAGGGGTAGCCCGGCGTAGCTCTCTCTTGTCTTGTGTCTGACTAGGTCATAGGATGATGTGAAACCATGTTGGTTCACAAGTTGGGGCACTATACGGCCCGGTTTCACCGTAACGGGGAGATTCCCCCTTATACAGGTCCATAACCTTTCGCTTCTAGGTTAGAGCGCATGCATGCGAGGGGGGCACATGCAATCACCTATACCAATCTTGCACCACACTCACACACATATGCTAGGGACACATGCAAGTTTTCAGATGATTCCGACGTTCTCGTGGACTTCCTCCGGCGAAACCCTGATGATCTGCGGGCCTCGGATCGTCTACCCCCCTAGACATTCTTCTGACAGGGGTAGCCCGGCGTAGCTCTCTCTTGTCTTGTGTCTGACTAGGTCATAGGATGATGTGAAACCATGTTGGTTCACAAGTTGGGGCACTATACGGCCCGGTTTCACCGTAACGGGGAGATCCCCCCTTATACAGGTCCATAACCTTTCGCTTCTAGGTTAGAGCGCATGCATGCGAGGGGGGCACATGCAATCACCTATACCAATCTTGCACCACACTCACACACATATGCTAGGGACACATGCAAGTTTTCAGATGATTCCGACGTTCTCGTGGACTTACTCCGGCGAAACCCTGATGATCTGCGGGCCTCGGATCGTCTACCCCCTAGACATTCTTCTGACAGGGGTAGCCCGGCGTAGCTCTCTCTTGTTTTGTGTCTCACTAGGTCATAGGATGATGTGAAACCATGTTGGTTCACAAGTTGGGGCACTATACGGCCCGGTTTCACCGTAACGGGGAGATTCCCCCTTATACAGGTCCATAACCTTTCGCTTCTAGGTTAGAGCGCATACATGCGAGGGGGGCACATGCAATCACCTATACCAATCTTGCACCACACTCACACACATATGCTAGGGACACATGCAAGTTTTCAGATGATTCCGACGTTCTCGTGGACTTACTCCGGCGAAAACCTGATGATCTGCGGGCCTCGGATCGTCTACCCCCCTAGACATTCTTCTGACAGGGGTAGCCCGGCGTAGCTCTCTCTTGTTTTGTGTCTCACTAGGTCATAGGATGATGTGAAACCATGTTGGTTCACAAGTTGGGGCGCTATACGGCCCGGTTTCACCGTAACGGGGAGATTCCCCCTTATACAGGTCCATAACCTTTCGCTTCTAGGTTAGAGCGCATGGATGCGAGGGGGGACACATGCAATCACCTATACCAACCTTGCACCACACTCACACACATATGCTAGGGACACATGCAAGTTTTCAGATGATTCCGACGTTCTTGCGGACTTCCACCGGCGAAACCCTGATGATCTGCGGGCCTCAGATCGTCTACCTAATGGAAATGAAGTTCAGCATCCTCTAGAACCTTATGGTCTATTGCAAAGTTAGTGTTTCCATGGTTTGAATACTAACAAATAGGCAACAAAAGTTAAATCATTTGAAAGAAAAAATAAAAATAAAATTTGAAAATAGCATGAGACACACGGCAAAGGACAAAGCACACGGCAAAGATGTCCTTTGCCGTGTGCCTGTGGCCGCCAAACACACGGCAAAGGTCCTTTGCCGTGTGTCTCTATCCCATAGACACACGGCAAAGAATTTTTTTCACCTTTAGCAAGGCTTTTATTACATATATGTTAGGTGATATTATTTCATAGGATCATGAGATCACACATATGATGATAGGTTATTGTGGTCTTGATCACTATATACATGCACCCCCCTGATTCCGCCGTTCTCGTGGACTTCCTCCGGCGAAACCCTGATGATCTGCGGGCCTCGGATCGTCTACCCCCCTAGACATTCTTCTGACATGGGTAGCCCGGCGTAGCTCTCTCTTGTCTTGTGTCTGACTAGGTCATAGGATGATGTGAAACCATGTTGGTTCACAAGTTGGGGCACTATACGGCCCGGTTTCACCGTAACGGGGAGATTCCCCCTTATACAGGTCCATAACCTTTCGCTTCTAGGTTAGAGCGCATGCATGCGAGGGGGGCACATGCAATCACCTATACCAATCTTGCACCACACTCACACACATATGCTAGGGACACATGCAAGTTTTCAGATGATTCCGACGTTCTCGTGGACTTCCTCCGGCGAAACCCTGCTGATCTGCGGGCCTCGGATCGTCTACCCCCCTAGACATTCTTCTGACAGGGGTAGCCAGGCGTAGCTCTCTCTTGTCTTGTGTCTGACTAGGTCATAGGATGATGTGAAACCATGTTGGTTCACAAGTTGGGGCACTATACGGCCCGGTTTCACCGTAACGGGGAGATTCCCCCTTATATAGGTCCATAACCTTTCGCTTCTAGGTTAGAGCGCATGCATGCGAGGGGGGGCACATGCAATCACCTATACCAATCTTGCACCACACTCACACACATATGCTAGGGACACATGCAAGTTTTCAGATGATTCCGACGTTCTCGTGGACTTACTCCGGCGAAACCCGGATGATCTGCGGGCCTCGGATCGTCTACCCCCCTAGACATTCTTCTGACAGGGGTAGCCCGGCGTAGCTCTCTCTTGTTTTGTGTCTCACTAGGTCATAGGATGATGTGAAACCATGTTGGTTCACAAGTTGGGGCGCTATACGGCCCGGTTTCACCGTAACGGGGAGATTCCCCCTTATACAGGTCCATAACCTTTCGCTTCTAGGTTAGAGCGCATGCATGCGAGGGGGGGCACATGCAATCACCTATACCAATCTTGCACCACACTCACACACATATGCTAGGGACACATGCAAGTTTTCAGATGATTCCGACGTTCTCGTGGACTTACTCCGGCGAAACCCTGATGATCTGCGGGCCTCGGATCGTCTACCCCCCTAGACATTCTTCTGACAGGGGTAGCCCGGCGTAGCTCTCTCTTGTTTTGTGTCTCACTAGGTCATAGGATGATGTGAAACCATGTTGGTTCACAAGTTGGGGCACTATACGGCCCGGTTTCACCGTAACGGGGAGATTCCCCCTTATACAGGTCCATAACCTTTCGCTTCTAGGTTAGAGCGCATGCATGCGAGGGGGGGGGCACATGTAATCACCTATACCAATCTTGCACCACACTCAAACACATATGCTAGGGACACATGCAATTTTTCAGATGATTCCGACGTTCTCGTGGACTTACTCCGGCGAAACCCTGATGATCTGCGGGCCTCGGATCGTCTACCCCCTAGACATTCTTCTGACAGGGGTAGCCCGGCGTAGCTCTCTCTTGTTTTGTGTCTCACTAGGTCATAGGATGATGTGAAACCATGTTGGTTCACAAGTTGGGGCGCTATACGGCCCGGTTTCACCGTAACGGGGAGATTCCCCCTTATACAGGTCCATAACCTTTCGCTTCTAGGTTAGAGCGCATGGATGCGAGGGGGGACACATGCAATCACCTATACCAACCTTGCACCACACTCACACACATATGCTAGGGACACATGCAAGTTTTTAGATGATTCCGACGTTCTTGCAGACTTCCACCGGCGAAACCCTGATGATCTGCGGGCCTCGGATCGTCTACCTAATGGAAATGAAGTTCAGCATCCTCTAGAACCTTATGGTCTATTGCAAAGTTAGTGTTTCCATGGTCTGAATACTAACAAATAGGCAACAAAAAGTTAAATCATTTGAAAGAAAAAAATAAAATAAAATTAGAAAATAGCATGAGACACACGGCAAAGGACAAAGCACACGACAAAGATGTCCTTTGCCGTGTGCCTGTGGCCGTCAAACACACGGCAAAGGTCCTTTGCCGTGTGTCTCTATCCCACAGACACACGGCAAAGAATTTTTTTCACCTTTAGCAAGGCTTTTATTACATATATGTTAGGTGATATTATTTCATAGGATCATGAGATCACACATATGATGATAGGTTATTGTGGTCTTGATCACTATATACATGCACCCCCCTGATTCCGACGTTCTCGTGGACTTCCTCCGGCGAAACCCTGATGATCTGCGGGCCTCGGATCGTCTACCCCCCTAGACATTCTTCTGACAGGGGTAGCCCGGCGTAGCTCTCTCTTGTCTTGTGTCTCACTAGGTCATAGGATGATGTGAAACCATGTTGGTTCACAAGTTGGGGCACTATACGGCCCGGTTTCACCGTAACGTGGAGATTCCCCCTTATACAGGTCCATAACCTTTCGCTTCTAGGTTAGAGCGCATGCATGCGAGGGGGGGCACATGCAATTACCTATACCAATCTTGCACCACACTCACACACATATGCTAGGGACACATGCAAGTTTTCAGATGATTCCGACGTTCTCGTGGACTTCCTCCGGCGAAACCCTGATGATCTGCGGGCCTCGGATCGTCTACCCCCCTAGACATTCTTCTGACAGGGGTAGCCCGGCGTAGCTCTCTCTTGTCTTGTGTCTGACTAGGTCATAGGATGATGTGAAACCATGTTGGTTCACAAGTTGGGGCACTATACGGCCCGGTTTCACCGTAACGGGGAGATTCCCCCTTATACAGGTCCATAACCTTTCGCTTCTAGGTTAGAGCGCATGCATGCGAGGGGGGGCACATGCAATCACCTATACCAATCTTGCACCACACTCACACACATATGCTAGGGACACATGCAAGTTTTCAGATGATTCCGACGTTCTCGTGGACTTCCTCCGGCGAAACCCTGATGATCTGCGGGCCTCGGATCGTCTACCCCCCTAGACATTCTTCTGACAGGGGTAGCCCGGCGTAGCTCTCTCTTGTCTTGTGTCTGACTAGGTCATAGGATGATGTGAAACCATGTTGGTTCACAAGTTGGGGCACTATACGGCCCGGTTTCACCGTAACGGGGAGATTCCCCCTTATACAGGTCCATAACCTTTCGCTTCTAGGTTAGAGCGCATGCATGCGAGGGGGGGCACATGCAATCACCTATACCAATCTTGCACCACACTCACACACATATGCTAGGGACACATGCAAGTTTTCAGATGATTCCGACGTTCTCGTGGACTTACTCCGGCGAAACCCTGATGATCTGCGGGCCTCGGATCGTCTACCCCCCTAGACATTCTTCTGACAGGGGTAGCCCGGCGTAGCTCTCTCTTGTTTTGTGTCTCACTAGGTCATAGGATGATGTGAAACCATGTTGGTTCACAAGTTGGGGCACTATACGCCCCGGTTTCACCGTAACGGGGAGATTCCCCCTTATACAGGTCCATAACCTTTCGCTTCTAGGTTAGAGCGCATGCATGCGAGGGGGGCACATGCAATCACCTATACCAATCTTGCACCACACTCACACACATATGCTAGGGACACATGCAAGTTTTCAGATGATTCCGACGTTCTCGTGGACTTACTCCGGCGAAACCCTGATGATCTGCGGGCCTCGGATCGTCTACCCCCCTAGACATTCTTCTGACAGGGGTAGCCCGGCGTAGCTCTCTCTTGTTTTGTGTCTCACTAGGTCATAGGATGATGTGAAACCATGTTGGTTCACAAGTTGGGGCGCTATACGGCCCGGTTTCACCGTAACGGGGAGATTCCCCCTTATACAGGTCCATAACCTTTCGCTTCTAGGTTAGAGCGCATGGATGCGAGGGGGGACACATGCAATCACCTATACCAACCTTGCACCACACTCACACACATATGCTAGGGACACATGCAAGTTTTCAGATGCTTCCGACGTTCTTGCGGACTTCCACCGGCGAAACCCTGATGATCTGCGGGCCTCGGATCGTCTACCTAATGGAAATGAAGTTCAGCATCCTCTAGAACCTTATGGTCTATTGCAAAGTTAGTGTTTCCATGGTCTGAATACTAACAAATAGGCAACAAAAAGTTAAATCATTTGAAAGAAAAAATAAAAATAAAATTTGAAAATAGCATGAGACACACGGCAAAGGACAAAGCACACGGCAAAGATGTCCTTTGCCGTGTGCCTGTGGCCGCCAAACACACGGCAAATGTCCTTTGCCGTGTGTCTCTATCCCACAGACACACGGCAAAGAATTTTTTTCACCTTTAGCAAGGCTTTTATTACATATATGTTAGGTGATATTATTTCATAGGATCATGAGATCACACATATGATGATAGGTTATTGTGGTCTTGATCACTATATACATGCACCCCCCCTGATTCCGACGTTCTCGTGGACTTTCTCCGGCGAAACCCTGATGATCTGCGGGCCTCGGATCGTCTACCCCCCTAGACATTCTTCTGACAGGGGTAGCCCGGCGTAGCTCTCTCTTGTCTTGTGTCTGACTAGGTCATAGGATGATGTGAAACCATGTTGGTTCACAAGTTGGGGCACTATACGGCCCGGTTTCACCGTAACGGGGAGATTCCCCCTTATACAGGTCCATAACCTTTCGCTTCTAGGTTAGAGCGCATGCATGCGAGGGGGGGCACATGCAATCACCTATACCAATCTTGCACCACACTCACACACATATGCTAGGGACACATGCAAGTTTTCAGATGATTCCGACGTTCTCGTGGACTTCCTCCGGCGAAACCCTGATGATCTGCGGGCCTCGGATCGTCTACCCCCCTAGACATTCTTCTGACAGGGGTAGCCCGGCGTAGCTCTCTCTTGTCTTGTGTCTGACTAGGTCATAGGATGATGTGAAACCATGTTGGTTCACAAGTTGGGGCACTATACGGCCCGGTTTCACCGTAACGGGGAGATTCCCCCTTATATAGGTCCATAACCTTTCGCTTCTAGGTTAGAGCGCATGCATGCGAGGGGGGGCACATGCAATCACCTATACCAATCTTGCACCACACTCACACACATATGCTAGGGACACATGCAAGTTTTCAGATGATTCCGACGTTCTCGTGGACTTACTCCGGCGAAACCCTGATGATCTGCGGGCCTCGGATCGTCTACCCCCTAGACATTCTTCTGACAGGGGTAGCCCGGCGTAGCTCTCTCTTGTTTTGTGTCTCACTAGGTCATAGGATGATGTGAAACCATGTTGGTTCACAAGTTGGGGCGCTATACGCCCCGGTTTCACCGTAACGGGGAGATTCCCCCTTATACAGGTCCATAACCTTTCGCTTCTAGGTTAGAGCGCATGCATGCGAGGGGGGCACATGCAATCACCTATACCAATATTGCACCACACTCACACACATATGCTAGGGACACATGCAAGTTTTCAGATGATTCCGACGTTCTCGTGGACTTACTCCGGCGAAACCCTGATGATCTGCGGGCCTCGGATCGTCTACCCCCCTAGACATTCTTCTGACAGGGGTAGCCCGGCGTAGCTCTCTCTTGTTTTGTGTCTCACTAGGTCATAGGATGATGTGAAACCATGTTGGTTCACAAGTTGGGGCACTATACGGCCCGGTTTCACCGTAACGGGGAGATTCCCCCTTATACAGGTCCATAACCTTTCGCTTCTAGGTTAGAGCGCATGCATGCGAGGGGGGGGGGCACATGTAATCACCTATACCAATCTTGCACCACACTCAAACACATATGCTAGGGACACATGCAAGTTTTCAGATGATTCCGACGTTCTCGTGGACTTACTCCGGCGAAACCCTGATGATCTGCGGGCCTCGGATCGTCTACCCCCCTAGACATTCTTCTGACAGGGGTAGCCCGGCGTAGCTCTCTCTTGTTTTGTGTCTCACTAGGTCATAGGATGATGTGAAACCATGTTGGTTCACAAGTTGGGGCGCTATACGGCCCGGTTTCACCGTAACAGGGCGATTCCCCCTTATACAGGTCCATAACCTTTCGCTTCTAGGTTAGAGCGCATGGATGCGAGGGGGGACACATGCAATCACCTATACCAACCTTGCACCACACTCACACACATATGCTAGGGACACATGCAAGTTTTTAGATGATTCCGACGTTCTTGCGGACTTCCACCGGCGAAACCCTGATGATCTGCGGGCCTCGGATCGTCTACCTAATGGAAATGAAATTCAGCATCCTCTAGAACGTTATGGTCTATTGCAAAGTTAGTGTTTCCATGGTCTGAATACTAACAAATAGGCAACAAAAAGTTAAATCATTTGAAAGAAAAAATAAAAATAAAATTAGAAAATAGCATGAGACACACGGCAAAGGACAAAGCACACGACAAAGATGTCCTTTGCCGTGTGCCTGTGGCCGTCAAACACACGGCAAAGGTCCTTTGTCGTGTGTCTCTATCCCACAGACACACGGCAAAGAATTTTTTTCACCTTTAGCAAGGCTTTTATTACATATATGTTAGGTGATATTATTTCATAGGATCATGAGATCACACATATGATGATAGGTTATTGTGGTCTTGATCACTATATACATGCACCCCCCTGATTCCGACGTTCTCGTGGACTTCCTCCGGCGAAACCCTGATGATCTGCGGGCCTCGGATCGTCTACCCCCCTAGACATTCTTCTGATAGGGGTAGCCCGGCGTAGCTCTCTCTTGTCTTGTGTCTGACTAGGTCATAGGATGATGTGAAACCATGTTGGTTCACAAGTTGGGGCACTATACGGCCCGGTTTCACCGTAACGTGGAGATTCCCCCTTATACAGGTCCATAACCTTTCGCTTCTAGGTTAGAGCGCATGCATGCGAGGGGGGGCACATGCAATCACCTATACCAATCTTGCACCACACTCACACACATATGCTAGGGACACATGCAAGTTTTCAGATGATTCCGACGTTCTCGTGGACTTACTCCGGCGAAACCCTGATGATCTGCGGGCCTCGGATCGTCTACCCCCCTAGACATTCTTCTGACAGGGGTAGCCCGGCGTAGCTCTCTCTTGTTTTGTGTCTCACTAGGTCATAGGATGATGTGAAACCATGTTGGTTCACAAGTTGGGGCACTATACGCCCCGGTTTCACCGTAACGGGGAGATTCCCCCTTATACAGGTCCATAACCTTTCGCTTCTAGGTTAGAGCGCATGCATGCGAGGGGGGCACATGCAATCACCTATACCAATCTTGCACCACACTCACACACATATGCTAGGGACACATGCAAGTTTTCAGATGATTCCGACGTTCTCGTGGACTTACTCCGGCGAAACCCTGATGATCTGCGGGCCTCGGATCGTCTACCCCCCTAGACATTCTTCTGACAGGGGTAGCCCGGCGTAGCTCTCTCTTGTCTTGTGTCTGACTAGGTCATAGGATGATGTGAAACCATCTTGGTTCACAAGTTGGGGCACTATACGGCCCGGTTTCACCGTAACGGGGAGATTCCCCCTTATACAGGTCCATAACCTTTCGCTTCTAGGTTAGAGCGCATGCATGCGAGGGGGGGCACATGCAATCACCTATACCAATCTTGCACCACACTCACACACATATGCTAGGGACACATGCAAGTTTTCAGATGATTCCGACGTTCTCGTGGACTTACTCCGGCGAAACCCTGATGATCTGCGGGCCTCGGATCGTCTACCCCCTAGACATTCTTCTGACAGGGGTAGCCCGGCGTAGCTCTCTCTTGTTTTGTGTCTCACTAGGTCATAGGATGATGTGAAACCATGTTGGTTCACAAGTTGGGGCACTATACGGCCCGGTTTCACCGTAACGGGGAGATTCCCCCTTATACAGGTCCATAACCTTTCGCTTCTAGGTTAGAGCGCATGCATGCGAGGGGGGGCACATGCAATCACCTATACCAATCTTGCACCACACTCAAACACATATGCTAGGGACACATGCAAGTTTTCAGATGATTCCGACGTTCTCGTGGACTTACTCCGGCGAAACCCTGATGATCTGCGGGCCTCAGATCGTCTACCCCCCTAGACATTCTTCTGACAGGGGTAGCCCGGCGTAGCTCTCTCTTGTTTTGTGTCTCACTAGGTCATAGGATGATGTGAAACCATGTTGGTTCACAAGTTGGGGCGCTATACGGCCCGGTTTCACCGTAACGGGGAGATTCCCCCTTAGACAGGTCCATAACCTTTCGCTTCTAGGTTAGAGCGCATGGATGCGAGGGGGGACACATGCAATCACCTATACCAACCTTGTACCACACTCACACACATATGCTAGGGACACATGCAAGTTTTAAGATGATTCCGACGTTCTTGCGGACTTCCACCGGCGAAACCCTGATGATCTGCGGGCCTCGGATCGTCTACCTAATGGAAATGAAGTTTAGCATCCTCAAGAACCTTATGGTCTATTGCAAAGTTAGTGTTTCCATGGTCTGAATACTAACAAATAGGCAACAAAAAGTTAAATCATTTGAAAGAAAAAATAAAAATAAAATTAGAAAATAGCATGAGACACACGGCAAAGGACAAAGCACACGGCAAAGATGTCCTTTGCCGTGTGCCTGTGGCCGTCAAACACACGGCAAAGGTCCTTTGCCGTGTGTCTCTATCCCACAGACACACGGCAAAGAATTTTTTTCACCTTTATCAAGGCTTTTATTACATATATGTTAGGTGATATTATTTCATAGGATCATGAGATCACACATATGATGATAGGTTATTGTGGTCTTGATCACTATATACATGCACCCCCCTGATTCCGACGTTCTCGTGGACTTCCTCCGGCGAAACCCTGATGATCTGCGGGCCTCGGATCGTCTACCCCCCTAGACATTCTTCTGACAGGGGTAGCCCGACGTAGCTCTCTCTTGTCTTGTGTCTTACTAGGTCATAGGATGATGTGAAACCATGTTGGTTCACAAGTTGGGGCACTATAAGGCCCGGTTTCACCGTAACGGGGAGATTCCCCCTTATACATGTCGATAACCTTTCGCTTCTAGGTTAGAGCGCATGCATGCGAGGGGGGGCACATGCAATCACCTATACCAATCTTGCACCACACTCACACACATAAGCTAGGGACACATGCCAGTTTTCAGATGATTCCGACGTTCTCTTGGACTTCCTCCGGCGAAATCCTGATGATCTGCGGGCCTCGGATCGTCTACCCCCCTAGACATTCTTCTGACAGGGGTAGCCCGGCGTAGCTCTCTCTTGTCTTGTGTCTGACTAGGTCATAGGATGATGTGAAACCATGTTGGTTCACAAGTTGGGGCACTATACGGCCCGGTTTCACCGTAACGGGGAGATTCCCCCTTATACAGGTCCATAACCTTTCGCTTCTAGGTTAGAGCGCATGCATGCGAGGGGGGGCACATGCAATCACCTATACCAATCTTGCACCACACTCACACACATATGCTAGGAACACATGCAAGTTTTCAGATGATTCCGACGTTCTCGTGGACTTCCTCCGGCGAAACCCTGATGATCTGCGGGCCTCGGATCGTCTACCCCCCTAGACATTCTTCTGACAGGGGTAGCCCGGCGTAGCTCTCTCTTGTCTTGTGTCTGACTAGGTCATAGGATGATGTGAAACCATGTTGGTTCACAAGTTGGGGCACTATACGGCCCGGTTTCACCGTAACGGGGAGATTCCACCTTATACAGGTCCGTAACCTTTCGCTTCTAGGTTAGAGCGCATGCATGCGAGGGGGGGCACATGCAATCACCTATACCAATCTTGCACCACACTCAAACACATATGCTAGGGACACATGCAAGTTTTCAGATGATTCCGACGTTCTCGTGGACTTACTCCGGCGAAACCCTGATGATCTGCGGGCCTCGGATCGTCTACCCCCCTAGACATTCTTCTGACAGGGGTAGCCCGGCGTAGCTCTCTCTTGTTTTGTATCTCACTAGGTCATAGGATGATGTGAAACCATGTTGGTTCAAAAGTTGGGGCGCTATACGGCCCGGTTTCACCGTAACAGGGAGATTCCCCCTTATACAGGTCCATAACCTTTCGCTTCTAGGTTAGAGCGCATGGATGCGAGGGGGGACACATGCAATCACCTATACCAACCTTGCACCACACTCACACACATATGCTAGGGACACATGCAAGTTTTCAGATGATTCCGACGTTCTTGCGGACTTCCACCGGCGAAACCCTGATGATCTGCGGGCCTCGGATCGTCTACCTAATGGAAATGAAGTTTAGCATCCTCTAGAACCTTCTGGTCTATTGAAAAGTTAGTGTTTCCATGGTCTGAATACTAACAAATAGGCAACAAAAAGTTAAATCATTTGAAAGAAAAAATAAAAATAAAATTAGAAAATAGCATGAGACACACGGAAAAGGACAAAGCGCACGGCAAAGGTGTCCTTTGCCGTGTGCCTGTGGCCGTCAAACACACGACAAAGGTCCTTTGCCGTGTGTCTCTATCAGACAGACACACGGCAAAGAATTTTTTTCACCTTTAGCAAGGCTTTTATTACATATATGTTAGGTGATATTATTTCATAGGATCATGAGATCACACATATGATGATAGGTTATTGTGGTCTTGATCACTATATACATGCACCCCCCTGATTCCGACGTTCTCGTGGACTTCCTCCGGCGAAACCCTGATGATCTGCGGGCCTCGGATCGTCTACCCCCCTAGACATTCTTCTGACAGGGGTAGCCCGGCGTAGCTCTCTCTTGTCTTGTGTCTGACTAGGTCATAGGATGATGTGAAACCATGTTGGTTCACAAGTTGGGGCACTATACGGCCCGGTTTCACCGTAACGGGGAAATTCCCCCTTATACAGGTCCATAACCTTTCGCTTCTAGGTTAGAGCGCATGCATGCGAGGGGGGCACATGCAATCACCTATACCAATCTTGCACCACACTCACACACATATGCTAGGGACACATGCAAGTTTTCAGGTGATTCCGACGTTCTCGTGGACTTCCTCCGGCGAAACCCTGATGATCTGCGGGCCTCGGATCGTCTACCCCCCTAGAAATTCTTCTGACAGGGGTAGCCCGGCGTAGCTCTCTCTTGTCTTGTGTCTAACTAGGTCATAGGATGATGTGAAACCATGTTGGTTCACAAGTTGGGGCACTATACGGCCCGGTTTCACCGTAACGGGGAGATTCCCCCTTATACAGGTCCATAACCTTTCGCTTCTAGGTTAGAGCGCATGCATGCGAGGGGGGCACATGCAATCACCTATACCAATCTTGCACCACACTCACACACATATGCTAGGGACACATGCAAGTTTTCAGATGATTCCGACGTTCTCGTGGACTTCCTCCGGCGAAACCCTGATGATCTGCGGGCCTCGGATCGTCTACCCCCCTAGACATTCTTCTGATAGGGGTAGCCCGGCGTAGCTCTCTCTTGTCTTGTGTCTGACTAGGTCATAGGATGATGTGAAACCATGTTGGTTCACAAGTTGGGGCACTATACGGCCCGGTTTCACCGTAACGGGGAGATTCCCCCTTATACAGGTCCATAACCTTTCGCTTCTAGGTTAGAGCGCATGCATGCGAGGGGGGCACATGCAATCACCTATACCAATCTTGCACCACACTCACACACATATGCTAGGGACACATGCAAGTTTTCAGATGATTCTGACGTTCTCGTGGACTTCCTCCGGCGAAACCCTGATGATCTGCGGGCCTCGGATCGTCTACCCCCCTAGACATTCTTCTGACAGGGGTAGCCCGGCGTAGCTCTCTCTTGTCTTGTGTCTGACTAGGTCATAGGATGATGTGAAACCATGTTGGTTCACAAGTTGGGGCACTATACGGCCCGGTTTCACCGTAACGGGGAGATTCCCCCTTATACAGGTCCATAACCTTTCGCTTCTAGGTTAGAGCGCATGCATGCGAGGGGGGGCACATGCAATCACCTATACCAATCTTGCACCACACTCACACACATATGCTAGGGACACATGCAAGTTTTCAGATGATTCCGACGTTCTCGTGGACTTCCTCCGGCGAAACCCTGATGATCTGCGGGCCTCGGATCGTCTACCCCCCTAGACATTCTTCTGACAGGGGTAGCCCGGCGTAGCTCTCTCTTGTCTTGTGTCTCACTAGGTCATAGGATGATGTGAAACCATGTTGGTTCACAAGTTGGGGCACTATACGGCCCGGTTTCACCGTAACGGGGAGATTCCCCCTTATACAGGTCCATAACCTTTCGCTTCTAGGTTAGAGCGCATGCATGCGAGGGGGGGCACATGCAATCACCTATACCAATCTTGCACCACACTCAAACACATATGCTAGGGACACATGCAAGTTTTCAGATGATTCCGACGTTCTCGTGGACTTACTCCGGCGAAACCCTGATGATCTGCGGGCCTCGGATCGTCTACCCCCCTAGACATTCTTCTGACAGGGGTATCCCGGCGTAGCTCTCTCTTGTTTTGTGTCTCACTAGGTCATAGGATGATGTGAAACCATGTTGGTTCACAAGTTGGGGCGCTATACGGCCCGGTTTCACCGTAAGAGGGAGATTCCCCCTTATACAGGTCCATAACCTTTCGCTTCTAGGTTAGAGCGCATGGATGCGAGGGGGGACACATGCAATCACCTATACCAACCTTGCACCACACTCACACACATATGCTAGGGACACATGCAAGTTTTCAGATGATTCCGACGTTCTTGCGGACTTCCACCGGCGAAACCCTGATGATCTGTGGGCCTCGGATCGTCTACCGAATGGAAATGAAGTTTAGCATCCTCTAGAACCTTATGGTCTATTGCAAAGTTAGTGTTTCCATGGTCTGAATACTAACAAATAGGCAACAAAAAGTTAAATCATTTGAAAGAAAAAATAAAAATAAAATTAGAAAATAGCATGAGACACACGGCAAAGGACAAAGCACACGGCAAAGGTGTCCTTTGCCGTGTGCCTGTGGCCGTCAAACACACGGCAAAGGTCCTTTGCCGTGTGTCTCTATCCCACAGACACACGGCAAAGAATTTTTTTCACGTTTAGCAAGGCTTTTATTACATATATGTTAGGTGATATTATTTCATAGGATCATGAGATCACACATATGATGATAGGTTATTGTGGTCTTGATCACTATATACATGCACCCCCCTGATTCCGACGTTCTCGTGGACTTCCTCCGGCGAAACCCTGATGATCTGCGGGCCTCGGATCGTCTACCCCCCTAGACATTCTTCTGACAGGGGTAGCCCGGCGTAGCTCTCTCTTGTCTTGTGTCTGACTAGGTCATAGGATGATGTGAAACCATGTTGGTTCACAAGTTGGGGCACTATACGGCCCGGTTTCACCGTAACGGGGAGATTCCCCCTTATACAGGTCCATAACCTTTCGCTTCTAGGTTAGAGCGCATGCATGCGAGGGGGGCACATGCAATCACCTATACCAATCTTGCACCACACTCACACACATATGCTAGGGACACATGCAAGTTTTCAGATGATTCCGACGTTCTCGTGGACTTCCTCCGGCGAAACCCTGATGATCTGCGGGCCTCGGATCGTCTACCCCCCTAGAAATTCTTCTGACAGGGGTAGCCCGGCGTAGCTCTCTCTTGTCTTGTGTCTGACTAGGTCATAGGATGATGTGAAACCATGTTGGTTCACAAGTTGGGGCACTATACGGCCCGGTTTCACCGTAACGGGGAGATTCCCCCTTATACAGGTCCATGACCTTTCGCTTCTAGGTTAGAGCGCATGCATGCGAGGGGGGGCACATGCAATCACCTATACCAATCATGCACCACACTCACACACATATGCTAGGGACACATGCAAGTTTTCAGATGATTCCGACGTTCTCGTGGACTTCCTCCGGCGAAACCCTGATGATCTGCGGGCCTCGGATCGTCTACCCCCCTAGACATTCTTCTGATAGGGGTAGCCCGGCGTAGCTCTATCTTGTCTTGTGTCTGACTAGGTCATAGGATGATGTGAAACCATGTTGGTTCACAAGTTGGGGCACTATACGGCCCGGTTTCACCGTAACGGGGAGATTCCCCCTTATACAGGTCCATAACCTTTCGTTTCTAGGTTAGAGCGCAGGCATGCGAGGGGGGGCACATGCAATCACCCATACCAATCTTGCACCACACTCACACACATATGCTAGGGACACATGCAAGTTTTCAGATGATTCCGACGTTCTCGTGGACTTCCTCCGGCGAAACCCTGATGATCTGCGGGCCTCGGATCGTCTACCCCCCTAGACATTCTTCTGACAGGGGTAGCCCGGCGTAGCTCTCTCTTGTCTTGTGTCTGACTAGGTCATAGGATGATGTGAAACCATGTTGGTTCACAAGTTGGGGCGCTATACGGCCCGGTTTCACCGTAACGGGGAGATTCCCCCTTATACAGGTCCATAACCTTTCGCTTCTAGGTTAGAGCGCATGGATGCGAGGGGGGACACATGCAATCACCTATACCAACCTTGCACCACACTCACACACATATGCTAGGGACACATGCAAGTTTTCAGATGATTCCGACGTTCTTGCGGACTTCCACCGGCGAAACCCTGATGATCTGCGGGCCTCGGATCGTCTACCTAATGGAAATGAAGTTCAGCATCCTCTAGAACCTTATGGTCTATTGCAAAGTTAGTGTTTCCATGGTCTGAATACTAACAAATAGGCAACAAAAAGTTAAATCATTTGAAAGAAAAAATAAAAATAAAATTAGAAAATAGCATGAGACACACGGCAAAGGACAAAGCACACGGCAAAAATAAAACTCTGTTTTGCAGGTGATTGAAAGATGCCGGGGGGAAAGGGAGTTACAAGAAAGCTGAAAAGCTTGGAAAAACTGGTGACTGGTGGTTCAAAAGATGTCAGGGGGAAGCAGCCTACTAGTGCTACTGCTAGTGCTCCACCGCGCACTTCACAGCGGCGAGGGCGTGGGAGGCGTGCGAGGACTCCTAGTCCCCCTCCGGTCTTCGAGGAGGACGAGCAGGAGCAGGAGCAGGAGCAGGAGCAGGAGCAGGAGAAGGAGGGGGAGGACGACGACGAGGAGGAGGAGCCAGTTCGGCGTCAGGAGGATGAGGGGACGCACTCGGATTCTGACGAGGAGGAGCAGGAGCAGCAGGAGGATGAGGATGAGGGGTTGGGGTCTTTACCCTACGAGCTTGACACGTCCTTGAGGTGGGCGCCTCCGGAGGATGAGACGGAGTACCTTCAGGAGTACGCGGCCATGGACCCGAGCCTGGTGCCACGGGAGAAGGCTCCATATCGGCGTGGGGTTTCGAGACTCCCCGACCTACCTTATCCCTATGCGGACAAGGTACTCGTGCCCGCTGGGTCGAGGTACATGATTTGACCCTAAACCATACATTGTAATTTTTATCACATACTGACCTTGTCCTTTTCATTTTGCAGTGCCTTTTTATATGAGGATGGGATCAAGCCATATCGTGGCTACTCAAGCATCCTTGGAGCCTTGGTTAGAAAGTATTTTCCTGAGATTGTCACTCTCCCAAATGGTTCAAAGGATGTGGCTTGGACTTGGAAGCATTACCACTATGCCGAAGATCCCGAAAAAAAGTACACCACCATCGCGGAGAAGGTTCAGGTTTTGTTCTGGGTAAGTTTGTTTTGCTTGTCATAATTCAATCGCCTTGAGGATGAAATACACTTGAACTCGTGGCTTGTCATAATTCAATCGCCTTTGACCCCCCTTTTTTCCCTATGTGCATACTTGTAGAAGTTCTTCGACATGGACAGGACGCGCAAAAGGGAGTGTTTGATGATTGTTCACGAGCTTGCCAAGAGGAAGGTGCAAGACATGCACTACGAGGCACGCGTGAACTGCGTTCGCAACTGGTTCGGCGATCGCAAGATTTGGATGAACAAGAGCCAAGCCCGGGAGATGCTCTTCGAGCCGTGGCAGTACCTGCAGGTAGTTGCATTTTTGTTTTATTGATTTCTTGACCTTATTCTATTTTCTATTGTACTAATACGTGTGTCTTGTGGAAGTAGAACCCTCCTCAGTTCGTGGGTAATGACGAGCGGTGCTTCACGGCAATGGTAGCGTGGTGGACACACCCCAATTACCTCCAGAAACACGCCGATGCAAAGAAGCGGCGAGAGGAGATGGGGGGTGGATCACACCGCCAAGGCAGCATCCCCCTCGCCCTTCTTAGGCAAAAAGAGGTGAGAAAATGCTTTATTTGTTCTTGCTTGTAATTTTATTCTTTACTTCGCCCTTTGGAGTCCCCCTTCACTTAACTTCGTGCTCTTTTGTGCAGAAAATAAAGACAGGTCAAGAGCCGTCCGTGTTTGCCGTTTGGAAGAAGACACGCACGTTGGATGAGCCTAGGAACGGGAGCCTATGGATGAACGAGGGAGCCAGGCTCCGGGGTGAGAAGTACCCTGAGAAGTACAAGGAGGTGCATGGAGAAGATTCTAACCCTGAGACCGCCCCCTTCGACCCCGAGGTCGTCGTGCTGGCGGGAGAAGGCCAGAAGAATGGTCGCCTATGGATCGGTCACGGGTCCGTCGACCCTAAGACCATCCCATCTATGCGCCAGGTCCGGCGTGGTAGGACGAGCGACCAGCCTGCTATAGAGACCCGCCCACGGCCTTCGGTTGTAGCTCTCGAGCAGTTACGGGTATGTTCTTCCTCGGTCATCTATGTTTTACTACATGTTTTGTGTTGCAATGTTCATCTAATCGTGGCGACACGACGCAGGAGGAGATGGCCGCTGATAGGGCACGCAGAGAGGCGGCCGAGCAGCGGCAGCAGCAGCTGGAGCAGCAGATGGCCCATCAGCAGGGGTTGCTGGAGCAACAGGGGCAGATGATGCGGTGGATGACACAGCAAATGCTCATCAATTCTCAACCAGGGACTCTTCCCACTCCTCCTTTTGCCTTCTCGTGGGTAAGTGATCAAGTGTCTTATTGTCCAATGCTCGCAATTTTCAATCTTGCCTTATTGTCTAATGCTCACAATTTCCAATGCTGCAGATGGACGATGCGATGCCGCCGCCTGGTGGGTCCGCCGGTGGATCGAACAACCAGGCGCCGCCGTCTTTCACCGTCAACAATCCGTCGGTCGTCCGGAGGCTGAATCAGAGTCCTCCAGGTTTGTTTTCTTATACTTGTCAAATTTATCCATGCCATCGCATTTGTAGAAATTTTAGCCATGATATGACACTTGTAGAAATTTTAGCCTTGTCATGATACTTATAGAAAATTTAGAAATTCCATGACACTTGTAGGAAATTTAGCCTTGCCATGATACTTATAGCAAATTTAGCAATTCCATGACACTTGTAGATAATTCTATGCCATTGTCAAAATTTTAGCCATGTTATGACACTTGTAGAAATTTTAGCCTTGCCATGACACTTATAGAAATTCAAGACTTGCCATGGGACTTGTAGATATTCGTGATTTTACTTGTCATATTGATGTAATTTGCCATGAGACTCGTCAAAATCCCATGTTATTTCCATTTCCATCAACTTGCCTAGAAACTTGTACATATTGATGATTTTACTTCTCATATTTATGTGCTTGTCTTGAACTTGTAGGATCTCACGATGGAGCATGAGCTTGTGGAGCACTCGGAGTTGATGATCTTGTAATATTTGTCTAGTTTAGGTCTTATAACTTGTTGGTTATGCACTTGGTAGTATTTGACACTTGTGGCATGACCTTGTGGCAAGAATAAACACTAGCATTTGACAATTGTAATATTTGTGAAATCTCTTGCTTTCGTGGTGATGATGTTTGCTAGTGTTGATGATGCATTTTGGTGTTGGTGATGATTATATTGTTGTTGTTGATGAGTATATTATTGTTGTTGATGAGTATATTATTGTTGTTGATGATCTGTAGATCATATATATATTATGTTTTGAATTGCAGGAAATGACTGGAAACAGGAAAAAAATTGAAAAATGACAGCCCCTTTGCCGTGTGTATACACACGGCAAAGAAGCCACGTGTGAGCCACCTGTGCGCCCCTGGGCAATGTCACAGGGCCTTTGCCGTGTGCAGTGCGCAGTAGACACACGGCAAAGGAGAGAACATTGCCGTGTGTCCCCCCCACGGGCACACGGCAAAGGAATGAACGTTGCCATGTGTTTCCCCTAATGAGCACACGGCAAAGAGCACACACACGGCAACAAGAATGCACACGGCAACGATGATCAACACGGCAAAGGTTGAGGCACACGGCAAATACCTGGGACACGGCAAAGAGGAGGCACACGGCGAAGAACGAACACACAGCAAAGAGTCATCACACACGGCAAAGGAGGAACACGGCAAAGATGTGTCGGCTCCGTTAGACGGACGGAACCGTCAAGTACTTTACTTTGCCGTGTGGATGCAGTAAACACACGGCAAAGGCTTTGCCGTGTTCCGGGCGCAAAGACACACGGCAAAGAGCCTTTGCCGTGGCTGCCGTTGCCGTGTGGCTTTTGCCGTGTGCATGCACACGGCAAAGGCTTTGCCGAGTTCCGGGGGGGCTTTGTCGTGTCTTTTTCCCACACGGCAAAGAGCCTGTGTGCCGTAGTGCGAGCCCCAGCCAGCTGCAAGGTTACTCTTTGGCTGGCTGTGAGGAACAGATGCTGGACTACCGATAGGTTGAGCCGGCGCGAGCTGCAACACCCGGGCGGCACGAACTTTCTGCGACCAGTGTGGTGAATCCATTGACCACGTCCTTATGGGTTGTGTCCTTGCTCGTGAGGTGTGGAGCACCTGTCTTGGTTGGTGTGGCAAGATTCGGTGGTTGATCGAGCATGACACGAAGTTGGTCGATTGGCTACAGGGCAGGCGTGGCGGAAAAGGCCGAGAACGTGATCTCTGGACAGGAGTTTCTCTGGTGTGCTGGACGCTCTAGCGGCACCGGAATGACGTCGTCTTCGAGGGTGCCTCTCCCTCGGCCGCAGTGGTCATCCGGAAAATCTCCAAGGACGCAAGCTTGTGGATAGTTGCGCGGCTCTTTCGAGACTGTAGATAGGTGGAGATGTCGCGAGTAGTTGCCTAGTGTTTGTGTGCTGCCTCGAGGTAGTGTGGTTGCGCTCGGGGCGCCTGTACCGCGGCGTGTTGTAAAACTTGGCCGCTTGGCCCTCCTTCTATGAAAATGATACGTCTCCTAGGACGTATCCTTGAAAAAAACGACAAGAAATGGATGAAGCAAAGATCGTCTCACAATGCTGGACTCTAAATGAATCCAAGGAACAAACAATGCCAAACAATGCTGAAATCTTTCTATAATTTATATCGCAAAGCAAAACCATGGAATTTAGGAAGTTCGTTTAGGAAGAGAATGCGGGACGCTTTTTAATCAAGGAATAGAATTCTTTGTGACATGACAAAATTTGACCCTTTTTAATACTTTTATTTAGTATATCGGAAGGAAAAAAGAAATAAAAGATGGATTGGTTTGAACCTCAGAGTTATGAAAACTTTGGTAAATTCTATTTTGGAAAAAAATTCAATTTAAAGGCTAAACAGGCCTCTGAAATCAGAGCATAGAAAAAGGTTCGGCTGGCTAATTAAATGAAAGGGTTTCGAAGCAAAATATTCATCAAATCTTCCCAAGTAGGATTCAAACCTACGACTAGTCGGTTAACAGCCGACCGCTCTACCACTGAGCTACCGAGGAACAGGGGGATCCTGCCTCCTAGAGTTCAACTCCCGTTCTCAACCCATGAGCAATATGAGTTCGAAGCTAATACGCCAATTTTTGGCAATTATTAGTGAATAAAATGATTTCTTTCATTTCACAATCCCAAATAATTCACTTAGGAGTCCGTAAGTAAAGATTTAATTTCATTTCTTCGATTTGGAGTCCGTCTCTGTGGTGGAGATTTTGCCGCCGTGCGCCCCCCTTCACCTCTCCTCTCAATCCCTCGCACTTGCCAGACGCCGACTATCCCCCACCACATCTCAGTGTTCTCCACCCAGACGGCCTCTCCATTATGCGGTTGCTCCGCCAGCGCCAGTAGACAGTCTGTGGTTGGCTCGATCCACATTTCTCCGCCATGGCCGGATGATCCCTCTGCTTTTCCCCCTCTGCGCGCGGAACAGGGAGCACCAATTCCAAATCCACCTACCCTACTTGTTAGTGCACCAGTGTTTCCTGAGGTATCCCCCTGCGAATATCCTACACATGGCAGAATCTCGATCATTCGAGAGATCTGGTTCAGACCTGCTAAGACCTGGAGGTGGTGGAGCAATTTTTTGGTCGGCTCTGGGTCATTCCCGATCCCCCTCCCACTCCTCCTCCTCGAATCTTGCCACGGTGCCTAGTTTAGATCAGGAAGGATCTGGTTTCTGTGAACTTCTTCATCTCGGATTGCTTCACTGCTCTCCCATCTGAGCATTTTCCTAGTATCTCGTCAGATCTATGGGCGGGAGCGCTAGGACACGCCTCCATCGCGGAGATCACCGCCCGAGGTCTGATGGCGAACGATGCTCATGGTCGCGGTCGTCGCCAGGTGGCACCAATCCTCCGCTCCCTTCACTGCCTCAGGCATCTTGGGGGTCCCAATCCCCCATCTACCTTGGTGTAGGGAACTGCTCCCGCTCTGTTTCCCTTGCTAGTTCAGAATCATCTTCAAGTGACACAAGGACAGCAACACATAAAGCACAACTATGGATATCAATACTAGCCCCCGCCGCCAAGATCTAGGTCGGCCGGCCCCACTTTTCCTCTTTGGGGCGGCTAGCCCCCATGGGTCCTCCCTCGGAAGTTGGCCCATTAAGGTAGGCTGCCCCCAAAAATTAAATTTAAAATATATTTTAATATTAGTTCTAGTACTAGTAGTAGCTACTGGAGTGTAACTCGTCAAACTAGATATTCTTTGACATTACACCGCCTTCAACTCCTTCGTTGCTCTCGCGTTTACCTCCATTTATTCTTATAATCTCTTCTTGCTCTTCGTTTTTCCTCCGCTTCTTCTCTGGCAGCTTTCGGGTTAATTTTCTGGTGCTCCTGGTTTAGTACACTAGTGGAAAAAGGGCATATAGTCCCGATTTGTAAGGGCCTTTAGTCCTGGTTTTGCACTCGGGACTGCGAAATCGGGACTAAAGGCCCCCTATCTCTAGTCCCGGTTTGTTACAACCCGGGACTAGAGTTTCCTCGGGCTCCTTTAGTCCCGGGTTGAAAATTTTGTTTGCAGCGGGGGGACGAAGGACCTTTAGTCCCGGGTTGAAAAAAAATTCTTTCATTTCAATTTTTTATTTTTTTAAGTTTTTTTTCAAATTTTTTCTTGAACTTTTGAATTGTTTGACTCGTAATCCACTCACTTGGAATATTTTTAGCACTAAGTATATTTAATCTTAGGTCAAATTACAATTGTGGTCAAACTTTTCGGTCGGTCATCCTTTCTAGCACTACTCCATCCTCAGCACGCTTAACTTCTCTGTTCTATCAGGATGTCCTTGTGCGAAACTCATTTGTACCTTGTTATCAACACTACCATATCAATCCTATTAGCCAATTTCAATATGCCATACATCTTTATTTTTTTAAATTACAAACAACTATTTTAGTAAACAACAATAAATAAGTAATGATAATATTTTAATGCAATGAAAGTAAAAAACTAAATAAAATAATATTTTATTCATTTTTTGTCATTTATTCATTTAATATGGCATAAATAATATCTTTATATCTGTAAATCGAAATTCGTCAAATAATATATCCATAATTATTAGAAAAATGTGAGGAATCCAAATATGGAATAAATAAAATTGCAAAAAAATTTATTTTTTTAAATAACGTTTTTTCCTTTTCGAATTTTAAAAATCTAAAGTAATCCAAAACGGCCTAAGGCTGTTGAAATCGAACTCACCATTTTTTTCGCACATTTTGATAGGTTGTATTTTTTTATATCATACGCAAAAGTTATAGCCATTTTAAGTTTTTATGCCGCTGCCCGCACCCCTTTAGTCCCGGGACGTATCATGACCCGGGACTAAAGATCCAAAACGACCCGGGACTAGAGTTTCCTCGGGCTCCTAGCCACCGAAAACCGTATGAACGGGACTAGTGCTCATACTAGTCCCGACCCGTAATAAATTGGGACTAATGTTTGACTCTGGACCAAACCAAAGACCCTTTTTCTACTAGTTGTAGCAGTATAGACTACTCAAGTTTTGCACAATAGTCCTCTTTGTCTGAAAAATTGGTCTATGGCATTCAGATCCAAAATCATCGTACTTGCTTTACAACAAAATAATTTCGGTCACTGGAAACTTTTTATTTTTCTTTCTAACAATAAGTCGTCCCCAAAGTACCAAGATGTTGTTGGAAATATTACCTAAAGGAAAATAATAAAGATGTTTATGAAGGGTTTTGCACCATAGTAAATCAAAATTTTCTACGGATGCGAACGGAAAGGCCAAGATCTAATCTAGGAGATGCAAACAACGAGGGGGGATAGATGAGATCTTCATACCCTTGAAGATTTGCACAACGGAACGTTCGACGGAACGTGGTTGATGTAGTCGTACTAGCTTCTCCTCCTCGCGATCCGATCTGATCCAACACCGCAAGTGGCGATGCCTCCGAGAGATGCACACGTGCGGCACCTCGACGTCTCCTCCTTCCTCGGTCCAGCAAGTGGGGTGGAGAGATAGGTTGGATCTACAACACGACGGTGGGGTGCAAACGGTGGAGATTTTCTGCGGCAGGGCTTCGCCTACGCGCAGTCGGGAGGGAGAGAGAGGAGGGCAGCAGGGCGGCTAGGGCTTGAGGAGGTGTGGGGGGAGGGTGCGCCCCCATCCCTCTTTATATAGAGGGGTGGGCGGCTGCCCCTTGCCCCTCCTCCAAGCCTAGGGCTGGCGGCCAAGGGGGAGGAGTGGGGGGCAAATTTCCCCCCTCCTTCTAGAAGCTCTCCCTAGGGTTTCCCCTAGGGCTTGGCCGGCTCGGCCTATGGGGCCTTGTGCCCCTGGCCCAATGCGGCTAGGGCACTCCCTCGTAGGCCCATGCCCCCTCCCGACAAGTGGGGCCACGTTGGTCCCACTCCGGAAGGTTCTAGAAGCTTCTGGTACAATACCGAACAATCCGAAACAATTCCGAACTCCAAAAACTGCTTTGCCTTATATGAATCTTATTCTCCGGACCATTCCGGAACCTCTCATGACGTCCTGGATCTCATCTGAGACTCTGAACAAAAACTCATAAACCAATTATCCATTCTATCCTAGCGTCGAGACACGTTAAGTGTGTGACCCTTCGGGTTCGAGAATATGCATACATGATATTCTATCAATAATCAACAGCGGGATCTGGAAACCCATATTTACTCCCACACATTCATCGATGATCATATCGGATGAACCACGATTCCACGATTCAATCAATCCCATATATATTCCCTTCGTCACGCGATATTTTACTTGCCCGAGATTCGATCGTCGGCATCGGCATACCTAGTTCAATCTCGTTCACAATAAGTACTTTACTCGTTCCGTAATCCGATATCACTTTGTGATTAACTCCTTAACCACATTCTTGCAAGCGATGTTGATATCGATTACCGAGTGGGCCCGAAGTATATCTCTCCGACTTGGGAGGGACCAATCCCATCTCGATACATACAACCCAACAAGTACTTTCCGATCACCTGAGAGACACCTTTATGATCACCCTCTCATAGGATGACGTTTGATGACCTCAAAGCTTTCTTCCGATACCAGGGAGTTGTATTATCTCATGGTCTAAGGAATACAATATTTGACATAAGAAAAGCTTCGCAAATATGAACACGATGACACGATCTAATTGCTCTTCTTAATTTGGGTTTGTCCATCGTATCATTCTCCCAATGATATGATCTTATTATTAATCGACAACTCATGTCTATGGTTAGGAAACCTTAACCATCATTAATCAATGAGCTAGTCCATAGAGGCATACTAGGGACACGGTGTTGTTCACAAACCACACAAGTATTAAAGTTTCCGCTTAATACAATTCTAGCATGGAATATAAACTTTATCATGAACAAGAATTATAATAATAACATCTTTATTATTGCCTCTAGGGCATAATTCCAACAGTCTCCCACTTGCACTAGAGTCAATAATCTAGTTTACATCTGGAAACAATCTAACACCCATGGCACTGAGGTGATGATCATGTTTTGCTCGTGGAAGAGGTTTAGTCAATGGATCTGCGACATTCAGATCCGTATGTACTTTGCTAATGTTCAGATCTCCATCTGTTATATAATCTCGGATTATATGAAACTTGCGGTTGATATGCTTGGTCTTTGGATGATATCTTTGTTCCTTAGTCAGTGCTATGGCACCAGTGTTGTCACAGAATATCTCCAGTGGGTCCAAGGCACTTGGAACCACACCAAGCTCAGTGATGAAGTTCCTGATCCAAACTCCTTCACTTGACGCTTCTGCAGCAGCCATGTATTCCGCTTCTACTGTAGATCACGCGATCACGCTTTGCTTGCAGCTTCTCCAGCTCACAGCTCCTCCATTCAAAATATAAACGTATCCTGTCTGAGATTTAGAATCATCCTTGTCGGTGTCGAAACTAGCGTCGACGTAACCCTTTACTACGAGCTGTTCATCACCTCCATAGACTAAGAACATTTCTTTAGTCCTATTTAAATACTTTAGGATGCTCTTCACGGTTGTCCAGTGTTCCACTCCTAGATCACTTTGGTACCTGCTCGTCAAACTAAGAGCATTGCACACATCCGGTCTAGTACACAGCATGGCATACATGATAGAACCTATGGCCGAGGCATAAGGCACTTTTCTCATAGCTTCTTTATCATTTACTGTAGCTGGACACTGAGCCTTGCTCAATATCTTACCTTACAACATGGGCACTGAACCTTTCTTTGCCTTATCCATTCTGAACCTTTTCAGAACTTTTTCTAGGTATGTACTCTGACTTAAAGCTATTAGGCGTCTTTGTCTATCTCAATAGATTTTGATGCCTAATATATAAGCAGCTTCCCCTAGGTCTTTCATTGAAAAACATTTGTTCAAATAACTCTTCACATTGTTAAGCATGTCAATGTCATTTCCAATAATCAATATGTCATCCACATATAGTACCAGAAATGTCACTGAGCTCCCACTCACTTTCTTGTAGATACAAGCTTCGTAGCAATTTGGAACAAATCCAAAGCTCTTGATCACTTGATCAAAACGAAGGTTCCAACTCCGAGATGCTTGCTTCAGTCCATAAATGGAACGCTGAAGTTTGCACACTTTATCAGCATCCTTAGGATCGACAAAATCTTTGGGTTGCATCATATACAACTCTTCATCAATGTTGCCATTGAGGAACGCAGTCTTGACATCCATCTGCCATATTTCATAATCATGAAACGCAGCAATTGCTAATAAAATCCGAATGGACTTAAACATCGCTACGGGAGAGAAAGTCTCATCGTAGTCAACACCTTGAACTTGTCGAAAACCTTTCGCGACAAGCCGTGCTTTATAGACAGCAACATTACCATCCGCGTCTGTTTTCCTTTTAAAAATCCATTTGCAATCAACGGCCTTTCGGTCGCTAGGAGGGTCCACCAAAGTCCAAACTTGGTTTTCGCTCATGGATCCCAATTCGGATTTCATGGCCTCTAGCCATTTCTCAGAGTCTGGGCTCATCATCGCTTCCTCATAGTTCGCAGGTTCACTGTCGTCTACTAACAAGACAGTTAAGACAGGGTTGCCGTACCACTCAGGAGGGGCACGCGACCTTGTCGACCTGCGACGTTCAGTAGCAGCATCGTCCGAAGCTTCATGATCCTTGTCATTAGCTTCCTCTATTGTTGGTGCAGACGGCACTGGAACAATTTCAGGTGATGCGCTACTCTCCAACTCAAGAGAAGGTTCAACAACCTCGTCTAGCTCTACTTTCCTCCCACTCACTTCTTTCGAGAGAAACTCCTTCTCAAGAAAGGATCCGTTCTTTGCGACAAACACTTTTCCCTCGGATCTGTAATAGAAGGTATACCCAATAGTTTCCTTAGGGTATCCTATGAAGACGCATTTCTCTGCTTTGGGTTCGAGCTTGTCCGGCATCAACTTCTTGACGTAAGCTTCGCATCCCCAAACCTTAAAAAACGACAACTTAGATTTAGCACCAAACCACAGTTCATAGGTGTCGTCTCAACGGATTTAGATGGTGCCCTATTTAAACTGAATGCAGCGGTTTTTAATGCATAACCCCAAAATGATAACGGCAAATCTGTAAGAGACATCATTGATCGCACCATATCTAATAGAGTTCGATTCCGACGTTCAGACACACCATTGCGCTGTGGTGTTCCGGGTGGCGTGAGTTGCGAAATGATTCCGCTTGCTTTAAGATGCGTGAGAAAATCATAACTCAAATATTCACCTCCACGATCGGATCGTAGAAACTTAATTTTTCTGTTACGATGGTTTTCCACTTCATTCTGAAATTCTTTGAACTTTTCAAATGTTTCATTAAATAGATATACCCATATCTACTTAAGTCATCAGTTAAAGTGAGAAAATAGCGATATCCACCGCGCGTAGAAACACTCATCGGTCCGCATACATCGGTATGTATGATTTCCAACAAGTCCGTTGCTCGCTCCATCATTCTGGAGAACGGGGTTTTGATCATCTTTCCCATGAGTTACGGTTCGCATGTGTCAAATGATTCAAAATCAAGAGACTCCAAAAGTCCATCAGAATGGAGTTTCTTCATGCGTTTTACACCAATATGACCTAGACGACAGTGCCACAAATAAGTAGAATTATCACTATCTACTTTGCATCTCTTAGCCTCAATGTTATGGATGTGTGTTTCATCCCTTTCGAGATTCAGAAGAAATAAACCATTCACAGCAGGTGCATGACCATAAAAGATGTTACTCATATAAATAGAACAACCATTATTCTCAGATTTAAATGAATAACCGTCTTGCAATAAACACGATCCAGATATGATGTTCATGCTCAACGCATGCACATAATAACATTTATTGAGGTTTAAAACTAATCCTGAAGGTAAAACTAAGGAGAGCGTGCTGACAGCCATCACATCAACTCTTGATCCGTTGCCAACGCGCATCGTCACCTCATCCCTCGCTAGCCGCCGTCTATTCCGTAGCTCCTGTTTCGAGTTACAAATATTAGCAACTGAACCAGTATCAAATACCCAGGCACTACAACGAGGGATAGTAACGAAAACATCAATAACATGTATATCAAATATACCTTTGATGGTGCCAGCCTTCTTGTCCGCTAAGTACTTCGGACAGTTGCGCTTCCAGTGACCCTTGTCCTTGCAATAGAAGCAGTCAGTGTCCGGCTTAGGTCCAGACTTGAGCTTCTTCTCAGCAGGGGCAACGCGCTTGTCGCTGCCTTTCTTGAAGGGCTTCTTTGCACCCTTACCTTTCTTAAAGCTGGGGGGATTGTTGACCATCAACACATGATTATCTTTCTTGATGTCCACCTCCGCAGCTTTCAGCTTAGCGAAGAGCTCAGTGATTGTATCAGTGGAACCAATTTGATTATGAGTAACTACAAAACCTTTGTAGCTAGGAGGGAGTGATTGCAGAACCCTGTCAATCTTGAGCTCCTCTGGAATCTTGCAGTCCAGTTGCTCAAGGCGTTGAGTGTAGCCCGACATCTTTATGGCGTGCTCACTAACGGAACTCCCTTACTCCATCTTGCAGTTAAAGAATTTCTCAGAGATCTCATATCTCTCAGAACGGGCCTGAGTCTGAAAGATAGTTTTCAGTTCCTCAAGAATCTCAAAGGGCCATGGGAAATCCTCAAAACGATTTTGAAGGTCCCATTTCATAGCAAACAACATGGTGCTCTTAATCACACCATAATCATCTTTGCGCGACTGATAAACAACTTTCTCATTAGCCGGCGCATCTACAGCAGGGGCGTCACCTAGCGCTTTCTCAAGGACATAGTCCTTTTGTCCGCTAGCGAGAATGATTCTCAGATTGCGGAACCAGTTGGTGAAGTTAGGCCCATTGTTCTTAAGCTTTTCTTTCTCAGCAAAACCGTTGAAGTTGAAGTTGGACTTAGCCATTTGATCTACAAAATTTGCAAGTACAATTTAGACTATGTTCATGATAACTAGTTCAACTTAATCAAATTACTTGATGAACTCCGACCAAATTCAACATCCCTCAAGTTGTATAGTGAACATGATCCAAATTCACCACACCTAATCCGATCTTCACGAGAAGAGTTGTGGTTTCAATGGTGGACAACTAAGTGTCGATCATATCGTTCATATGACTCATGCTTAACCTTTCGGTATGTGTGTTCCGAGGCCATGTCTGTACATGCTAGGCTCGTCAAGTCAAACCCAAGTATTTCCGCGTGTGCAAAACTGGCTTGCACCCGTTGTATGTGAACGTAGAGTTTATAGCACCCGATCATCACGTGATGATTGAACACGACAAACTTTCGCAACGGTGCATACATGGGGAGAACACAGTTTTATCTGGATCTTTAAGTGAGGAATCATCTTATAATGCTACCGTCGCGATCTAAGCATAATAAGATACATAAAAGGATAAAACATCACATGCATATAATTTTATGTGACATGGTATATCCAATCTCCACGCAATGATCTCCATCTTGTGCGTGCCAGCATGATCTCCATCACTCCACCATGATTGACTCCACCACGAATAGCAACTACAACTATTGCTAACTACTTAGCGATGAAGCAAAGCTATTACATGGCGTATAAGAAGTTGACACACAGGTCATACACAATTATAAAGACAACCATATGGCTCCTGCCGGTTGTGTACTCATCGACATGCAAGTCATGAAACATTACAAAACATGATCATTGCATACAAAATACACATCACATCTTGGGCCATACCATATCACAGAAACACTCCCTGCAAAAAACAAGTTAGACGCCTCTACTTTGTTGTTGCATGTTTTACGTGGCTTACGGGAGTATCAAGCTAAGAACGATTATTACCTACGGAAAGCCAAAACGGTGATATTATGGTTGCCAAACTCCGGTGTAAATCCCATGACAACTATAGTGAGAGAAACTGGCATCCACCAGCCGCATGTGTGGAACAAGCCACACGTCAAGTGCGGAGCCGGTCTCGCGAACGAGGTCGCGTAAAGTTGGCCTGGACCGCTTTGATCTCACTATCCCGCGTCATAAGAAGTACACAAACAAGAGGCTTGCAACAGAAAACATCAACGCCCGCAACAAGTATATTGCGTTCTACTCGTGAAACACATCTACGCATATATCTAGCTCTGATACCACTGAAGGGTTTCGCAGCATAGTAAATCAAAATTTTCTACGGATGCGAACGGAAAGGCCAACATCTAATCTTGGAGATGCAAACAACGAGGGGGGATAGATGAGATCTTCATACCCTTGAAGATTCGCATAGCGGAACGTTCGACGGAACGTGGTTGATGTAGTCGTACTAGCTTATCCTCCTCGCGATCCGATCTGATCCAACACCGCAAGTGGCGATGCCTCCGAGAGATGCACACGTGCGGCACCTCGGCGTCTCCTCCTTCCTCGGTCCAGCAAGTGGGGTGGAGAGATAGGTTGGATCTACAACACTACGGCGTGGTGCAAACAGTGGAGAGTTTCTGCTGCAGGGCTTCGCCTACGCGTAGTCAGGAAGGAGAGAGAGAGGAGGGCAGCAGGGCGGCTAGGGCTTGAGGAGGTGTGGGGGGGAGGGTGCGCCCCCAGACCTCTTTATATAGAGGGGTGGGCGGCTGCCCCTTGCCCCTCCTCCAAGCCTAGGGTCGGCGGCCAAGGGGGAGGAGTGGGGGGCAAGTTTCCCCCCCCCCCCTCCTTCTAGAAGCTCTCCCTAGGGTTTCCCCTAGGGCTTGGCCGGCTGGGCCTATAGGGCCTTGTGCCCCTGGCCCAATGCGGCTAGGGCACTCCCTCGTAGGCCCACGCCCCCTCCCGACAAGTGGGGCCACGTTGGTCCCACTCCGGAAGGTTCTAGAAGCTTCTGGTACAATACCGAACAATCCGAAACAATTTCGAACTCCAAAAAGTGCTTTTCCTTATATGAATCTTTTTTCTCCGGACCATTCCAGAACCTCTCGTGACGTCCTGGATCTCATCCGAGACTCCGAACAAAAACTCATAAACCAATTATCCATTCTATCCTAGCGTCGAGACACGTTAAGTGTGTGACCCTTCGGGTCCGAGAATATGCAGACATGATATTCTATCAATAATCAACAGCGGGGTCTGGAAACCCATATTGACTCCCACACATTCATCGATGATCATATCGGATGAACCACGATGCCAGGATTCAATCAATCCCATATATATTCCCTTCGTCACGCGATATTTTACTTGCCCGAGATTCGATCGTCGGCATCGGCATACCTAGTTCAATCTCGTTCACAGCAAGTACTTTACTCGTTCCGTAATCCGATATCACTTTGTGATTAACTCCTTAACCACATGCTTGCAAGCGGTGTTGATATCGATTACCGAGTGGGCCTGAAGTATATCTCTCCGACTTGGGAGGGACAAATCCCATCTCGATACATACAACCCAACAAGTACTTTCTGATCCCCTGAGAGACACCTTTATGATCACCCTCTCATAGGATGACGTTTGATGACCTCAAAGCTTTCTTTCGATACCAGGGAGTTGTATTATCTTATGGTCTAAGGAATACAATATTTGACATAAGAAAAGCTTCGCAAAGATGAACACGATGACACGGTCTAATTGCTCTGCTTAATTTGGGTTTGTCCATCATATCATTCTCCCAATGATATGATCTCATTATTAATCGAAAACTCATGTCTATGGTTAGGAAACCTTAACCATTATTAATCAATGAGCTAGTCCATAGAGGCATACTAGGGACACGGTGTTGTTCACAAACCACACAAGTATTAAAATTTCCGCTTAATACAATTCTAGCATGGAATATAAACTTTATCATGAATAAGAATTATAATAATAACATCTTTATTATTGCCTCTAGGGCATAATTCCAACAGTTTATTATCATATTTCATTAAAGTTCATAATGGTTTTTCTGTGTCAATCGGAAACATTGATATACGTGTGGTATGTAAACAAACCAAGGTCTCTAATAGCCTCTATTTAACTAGCTCATTGGGCAACCTATGATCATGGTTTCCTGATCATGGAGCATTTATGCCAATTGACAATAGAATCGTATCATTAGTGAATAATGTTATGGACATTTCCCGATATAAGCATTGCAAGATGATCAAGTCACAAGTTCATCGTTGCAATAATTGGAAATGAAGTATCCTACTAATTTGACTATGAGATCATATTTAATCACTATCATCCGAGACAACTCCATCATGTGTGTAACGGAAACATTAAAATGTACTGCAAGGTTAACGAGCAGCAGTACGGGTGTGTCCAACCGTACCAAAAAATTTCAGTTCAAAAAAAGAGATGCTGAGAAACTGTTAGTATTATACTTCTATTTTCTACCTCAAAATCTCCCTAACCTATAATTCTCTATAGTACTTTATGCCTTCTTTTGTTTTATTTTATCGATTGGGTGAACAGACTTCGTTCGTGTATAGAATCGTTCGCTTTTATTTCTTTTGTTATTTCTGCAAGGACTTAAACCTTGTGTGATGACGTGTACGGTGTGTGACAAACCGTGCAAATCCTTACATAAGCAACTTGATTGTTTCAACTCAACACTTCAAGAACAAGTGTTTGGTAAAACTTTCCAACTCGAACATCTCTCAATAAAAGACAAGTTCTCTAGGAAGACGACCAATGGACCACATCAAGGAGTATTCGTTGAACCAAAGGTCCAGTCCATTGAAAGAGAGGTTATTCGTAACTCAATAGTAAAGTGTGTCACCCTTCCTAGCTTGGGGAGATAACCACTTCTCACACTCTCTTTTTATAACTGCATTTTTCTCTTTTCTTTTGGTGATCTATTCAAATTTTGTTCTTGCAAAGTTCTAAGCTTGGAGAAGTTACGTTTTCATGTGTAGAGTCTTGTGCAATGATCTTATCCAGCAATATTTTTTGCAATCATGTAACCCGCTTCTTTTGAATGCTTTCTTAGGTAAGTTATGTTTCGTATTTATATAAGGGATACACTAGCTTTTGTCAGGCCCCATAAGAGTTGACTTAAAGCTTTGATGCACTTTCTTCAAACTTTTATCCATTTTGAGAAAAATATTGTGATCCTATAGAATACAATGCCATGATTTCTACACTTGATATGATCAAAAGTATATTTATGAAACCTCTAAATAATCGCTTGGGTGATGTTTAATTGTCTCAAGAGTCTAGCCTTAGAGATAGTTAACACCATAGATTTAATGAAGGACTTGATAACACTCTTCAAAGGATTTGTTTGAACTAAGGTTTAACGGTAATTGAGATGCATGCCTGTGATATTCCCGAACCGTAGGGATAACACACTTAAGGGCATGATGGCATTTGGAGATCGTTTTGGTCGAACGAAATCAAAGAAGCAAGAATACCGGAATTGTTCCGCGTAAGAATGGGAATTGTTCCAAGAGGATCCGAAGTCGTTTGGAATGGACCAAAAGATGTTTTCAGTTCAAGAGGATATTAATAATATGTGTGTATTTATTAATTATAGGAATTAATATTAAATAAATATTTGTTACTAAAATTTAAGTGCAATTTCCCCTAATGGGGCCAAAACCCCAATGGGAAATGGCCCAAGAGGGCAAGCCACCCGAACGGGGAAAGAGGCCGCCGCCACCACCGGCCTAGGCTGCCGTGTGAGTGGGGCCCGCCCAGCCACCGCACCCACCTTGGGTAGCCGCGCAGGGCCCCACCTGGCCGGCCGGCCAGCCACCGCCTCCTCCTCCCACGCGCGCATGACACTAGTCATAATGACTAGTGTTAGTTTGTGAAACTCCTGAAGTAGTAGCTTGTGCTTCTTCGACTCAACTGCATGCAGTTCTCTATGAATCGAAGAATGGATTACACCACCGGCTGCACCTGCAACCAAAAATAACGATATCCTCACTTTAATATCATGAAACCGTAAGCGGAACGGAATACAACAACAATACTACTGTATCACGAAACAAATTAATATATCCTGCACTTGCACTAACGTTCCACGCTCTGCTCTAATTTCACTAACAGCCCGAGGGAAAAAATGGGTGGCAATTCGGAGTTCTAGGATCATGGTGGAAATACTCCGGAGGGCGCAGCAGTGTCGAGTCATCTTTGTTTTCGTTGATCCGCCAGTGTCGGCATTGTTTTCTCTTTTTTTTCTCTCTTTTTTCTTTTTTATTTTAGGCTTGCTTCAGCTGTTTGCCCCAACTATGGTGTCAACGTTATATCGTGTGGTTGCTATATTAATATAGCGGGGCGAAAGCCCGTTTGGAGGAAAAATTTTGGGTGAGCTGACCAATGCATGCTCACATTATGGTGGATAACAACAGTTTGGCAGCTTCTTTCTTACAGTTTGTGGTGATTCACATACTCACATTACCTCACCTCTAGTACATTTCGAGGAAAATTACTACCCAAGGTAAACATAGTTTCACATTTTCCGTGGTACACAAAATAGCAAACAAACCGAGTTTTTTGGTTCCTCATGCAAAAATGACCAGGGTCCAGATTTCACAAGACTAGCGATGATATTATCCCAGCCACAATTTGTTCAGTCTACATTTGTCGCTGTCACTCACTCTTTGACGATGTGATGCCGAATTGCCGATGCCGATGCCTGATGGCAATGGCACCCCACATAGCACTAACACACATGTTCATCTAGAGGAATATGCTAGTAGCTCAATTATTGTATCCCTTTTCTCAAAGTGGAGTGCCAGCTGAGCTGATAGACTCCGTCTCTCTTTCCCTTCACTAGGCAAGTAAGTCGGAGCTCCATTGCCTTCATATACAAGTAATTATCAGTATTTCTTTTCAGCAAAAAATCTTGTCTGTGATCTACTATATACATGCAGGTCGATTGACTTGCTCTCTCCAGCTCTCTACGGATTCATCGTTGGTCACAACTCTCTGGCAAATCAATTTGCCACCAATTTGCAGCTTCAGACTGGGCTGTCAAGCGGCAGGTGCTTGGCAAGAGTTCGAGTCGATCGCAGCAGTACCTGCACAAGTACTACTTATCAAGGTGAGGGCTTGTGTACGTACTCTTTATGCATGTATCATCCACTAATAATAGTATTCCCAGAACAGAATACTGATTTATTCTAGGAATAAATACTAACGCATTAAATTATATTCTCCAATTATCTCTCGTGTTAAACACGGCAACGCAGGGGCATAAATTCATGCTGCCTCCTCGTCCTCCTCCTCGACGAGACTAGAACCATGCATCCATAGATGGAGGCGGAGACCGGGCTGGACAACATGGACTCTTCCGTGCGGGAGATGGATCACATGGCAGCAAGCGGCGCGGCGGCGACCAAGGTGCAGAAGGTGTACCGGAGCTACCGAACTAGGCGCAAGCTGGCCGACTCTGCCGTTATCGTCGAGGAGCTCTGGTAACCAGATCCTTCAGAAAAACAAACCCCTTTTGGTCTGACAGAAAAATCTTCTCGGAATTCTACGGGTTATTGCTGCTCCCCTTTTTCTTGGTTGTTGCCCTCTCCTGAGCTTGCTGGTTGGCTTCCATGCAAACGGCTTAGATTTGGTTTGAGTTGATGCATGGTCACCAATACTGATGTTCTGATTGGGATTCACTCAACAAGCTAGGTGGCAAGCGTTGGACTTTGCACGGCTTAACCACAACACCGTCTCTTTCTACGATGAGTCGCAGCCGGAGACTGCCGCCTCGCGCTGGAGCCGCGTCAGCCTCAATGCATCCAAGGTCTCTTGCCACCCTGCATATATAAATTGCCACCGCAAGAAAACGATTATTATTAATTGTATAAGTGTCCTTCGTTTTAACACATATTATTGCTTCCTGAACTTGATCCAGGTAGGTCAGGGTTTATCCAGGGATGGTAAGGCTCTCAAGCTGGCTGTCCAGCACTGGATCGAAGCTGTAAGTACATACCCATCCATTGTTGTTTTAATCTTATATTAGTATTATTGCATTTGCTGGATACAAGTTCCCAAGTTTCCAAATGTACGGGTGTGAAAATAAACAGTTGAGTAGGAGTCTTAGTTAGCTGCGAATACCGATCATAAAAGTTTCACATCTTGGCGCGTCCTTGAATTTTTTTTTATGATCTGTTGACTTGGCCTTTTATTTGCATTTTTTCTGAAATTCTTTTGTGGTCGTGTAGATTGATCCAAGACATAGACGCGGGCACAACCTTTATTTCTACTATCATATCTGGTGCCAGAGCCAGGCTGGCCAACCGTTCTTCTACTGGTAAAAACATGATTGTGATCGCGTATATGATGTTTTTATTGTTCCAGTGCAATAATACAATCAATATGTAGATATTTGTCTTTTTTCTACAAGATAAGTCTGTTAAATACCTCTTGAAATTTGGCCGTTTTTTTTTCTGCATATGCAGGCTTGATATTGGTGAGGGGAAAGATGTAGATCTTCTAGAATGTCCAAGGGCTTTGCTGAAGAAGCAATGCATAAAATATCTTGGTCCAGTAAGATCATTTGCATAATATTGATACTATACTTACTTTTGCAATCATACTTATCTTACTGAGAATATTCCAAGGAGAGTTGTATTAGAAATTCAGAGTGCTAAAATCATGCAATGCTTAAATTTCTTTGGCAGGCCTCAATTATGATTAAGAAATACCACTATTTTTGTGCTTCTTCGTGTTCTCTTTCTAGAATATGTTTTGCTCATAACATGGGTTATGTTGTCATGGGTGCTGAATGATGGCCCAATGGTGAAAGGACCAAATAGGTCACTAGAGGTAGGATGGTGAATAGGTGACTATCATAATTTTAGCTTTTTTGCAAAATTAGGGGAATGCAAATAAAGGTAAGTCATCTAAATGTGCAACTAGATGGAACAACTTATATAGTAATATAAATCTTTCTAAGCAAGATAAAGATAACAAGCTAGCAAAGTACGCACAACGTAAAGTCTAGGGTTTCGATGTAACCACAAGTGAGAGAACATGATGCAACCTGAAATTAACACTCTTTGGGGAGTGTTAAACTGCTAATTTCCGTTTTAGGGGTCTTGAAACCACCAAGGCTATTGACGCATCCAATGTTCAACATATTCTTATTTGAGCCTCCCATGCCGAGTAGGATCTCAAAACCACTTGGTGGTTAGCCTTTAGCTGACCACGAAAGCATCACAATCTTCTCTGAAACACACAACTTGGAAGCTTCCAAAAGGACTCAAGACGTCTAGAAGTCCCTACAACTCCAAGAGTAACAAGATTGATGGCCTAGAGAGGGAGATATCCAATATCTAAGATTTAGACTCAATGCAGGCTAGAGAATGGGACTATCCCCTTTCTCATGAGGAGAGTGGAGATTTTATAGGAGGCCCCAAAATCCAACCATTATGCAACAATTCTGCGAGCCATAGGGGTTTCGGACAGTCACGGGGGCAAACAGAGAGTCGTGGCACAGGTGTTGCAAGCCTTTGTTGCACTTAGAGGATGTCTTGGAGACAGATCGGAGGCTCAAGGCCCCAAATGTTCCAGGTTAAACCTCCTTTTTCAAAAAAAAAACAAATAAATGCATATCTGCATCAAGTGGAGGGAACTCATATCCCTCCACCTTGAACTATAGCTCGCTCCTTGATATGCCATTCTGAAAACCGAGGTATAACAGCAACCCATGCGCTAGAATGGAACAGCGTGGTACATACGAACTCAAGCCTCCTCGAGAGCGTTAGAGGAGGTTTCTCAACCTTTTGGAACTATATAGTACCTATCAAAAGGGGTAAGTCTCAGTAGCTCAAATCAATCTTGAAGGTGTGTATGGCGACTCATGAGCGACCCACTGAAAGTCACCTTGAACAAATCAATCTATCTTCATGCTAGTTATTGTAAATAAAACAACACTCCCTCCCTTCAGAATTATGAGGCACACACACTCTTCCCAAATTTATCTGTTCATCAATAATTTTGTTCAACAATATGTGGATTACGTGATAAAAAATTGATATAATTGGATTCATTTCAAATGTATCAATTTTATATTCATATAATCCACATATAGTTGGGAAAACCATTGGTCAAAGTAGTTAATCTTGGAAAGCTTACCTACGTGCATGCCTTCCTTATATTTTTGAACAAAATTATCTGTGATATATTTTACTGCCAAAAGTTGGAGAAGTCTTGAATTATACTATATGCTCAAAACTTTGTACATATGAGATTATATAACTCCCAGGTTTGTGGGCCCTTAGTACGACGACTTCTCAATTATCTGCTACAACAAGGTTAGCCCGGCTCCGGTGAGGGAGGGGTAATAACGGTGGTGTGTCTTTGGCTCGCTCTAGTGCTTGCGGTCATCGCTAGGTGGTCTAGGGATGCCATTCTTGTGTACTACCATGAGTTGATGAATAGTTGGAAGGTTTTCTCATAAAAAACATCCCTCCCAACATGTTCAAATTAGTTGCTAAAAAATTGCCACATGAAAGTTTAAAATAAGATTATTGTGCATTAAGTATCTATTTTGTAGCAGCTAAGCCTACCAGATGGTTCTAATATTTGTCTAATGTTTTGCAGCAAGAGCGCGAGTACTACGAATACATAATAACCAAGGGAAAGATTGTCCATAAGATGTCTGGAGAACCACTTGATACAAGCCAAGGCCCAAAAGGGATGAAATGGATTTTTGTAATGAGCACTTCAAAGAAACTTTATGTTGGGAAGGTAGTTTGACTATTGCCACAGAACAATATGTTTTGAAAGTTTAGCTTCACTATTGTTGCTTAATTGTATTTATGCTCTATTTCAATATCTAGAAAGATAGAGGTGTATTCCAACACTCTAGCTTTTTAGCAGGAGGTGCTACCATAGCAGCTGGAAGGTTTATTGCAGAAAATGGAGTTATCAAGGTATTGTCGAGAAACACCCATAGTAGGAAGTGGTGATTTTGAAACAAAGATTTTACACTCAGTGCATTATTACTTAATATTACGAACTTTTACAAAATATTTACTAGTCAGTTCATACTCATAATTTTGTTATTGTGCCTTATCTCAATGGATGCATTATGCTATGTTAGTTCTCTGATTATCTATTCTGATTTCAGTGCATCTGGGCCTATAGTGGACATTACAAACCGAGTCCGGAAGACCTTAGCAACTTCATGATCTTTCTAGAAGAGAATGGAGTTGATACGAAAGAAGTTGAGGTATATAGTTTTGGATCATCCGAACCTAAATTGTGAACACACTCCTATGTTAACATAAGATGGTTTACTTCATGAACTTATTTTTTCATATTTAGGTGTGCTCATTCACCAATGAAGAATACTATGAAGATCCAGTGCATAATACCAAACATAACCCTGCAACTACTATCATGTCATCTAATCCTCCAAAATTTATTATCCCTTCCAACGAGGCATCTGGGCCAGCTTCACAAACTGAAGCCGATGAGAACAATAATGTATGTGTGGAGCAAGCAAGGGCAACCTACCAAATAACCTTATCAGGTGGACTGCAAACCCCTAGAGATGTCATTGTCTCACAAAAGGCAATTCTTGAGAGGGTGAATTCCAAGATCAAGTCAAAATCCTATCAGCTCGGACATAGGCTCTCCCTGCAATGGAGCACTGGAAGTGGTCCAAGAATTGGGTGTGTAAAGGACTATCCAATGGAGCTCAGGACACGAGCACTGGAGATGGTACAACAGTCGAGAACTCCCACCAAGGGCATCGACTCCTCTGGCCTCGTGGAGGGTAAAACCATGCCTCTCTCCCACCTTGCCGACATTGCCACTCATACCAGTGCAGACCTCCCTGCCATAGCCAAGTTAAGAATTTGAAACTAGGCAGTAGCTAACTCGGTGTAGTTCTACTTCTTCACATTTGGTGAGTGTTGCAAATGTCAGACAATAAGTTTGTGCTTTCTGGTTTTCCTATGTTCCATGAATTCATTGTAGCCAGGCGAGCTGGTGAGGATTGTATGAGTTCCGGTTTGGTTGAGTCATTTTAACAATGTTTGGTTGCGCTTGTCACTATTGCAGAAAGTATAGTTTTCTATTTTGTAAGTCATACTATGGTAGTATGTTTTGTTACGACAATCAGAAAACATTCAGGGACAAAACCTACAAGCCATTATCAAATTTAAAGAATACATAAAGGATCTTCGACTGAAAAGAGGTGCATTTGAAAATTCCACAAAGTATTCTCATTGACATTACGAACAGATACATCAAAACTACAGTAGACAATATCAGCAATAGGGATCAACGGGTCAAAAATAATTAACAAAGTGGCAATGCAATAAAAAACACTTGCATAGGAGAATCTAGGAACGAGAAGCAATACAAATGAGTAAAACAGGAGTGGTAGCTCTTTACATTACCAAACATGCATAAGGTTATCGAACTAAAGCAGACAAAAAAACATGCTACAACCATTTTGCAAAGAATATCTGAGACAGTTCACTACACCCGTTTAAATTCATCAACATTCAATTCAACTAGTATACCGTGTGAATAAAGCTTGATAATTTGGTATAATGTCTGTTGGTAAAAATGACAACTTCTAGTGATGTGTCTGTGGAATAGGTTGATAGTTTAGCATAGTACCTGCACCACTAACCACACTGGCATGTCAGAAGTGTGGCATGTCTTCTCGGTGTCGATGAGACAGACCTCAAACCAAAGCAAGCACCTGGTGACGTCCCCTATATAGCTGTTGCCCTCAATGATGGAGCTGCTGCCTGCTGCAGCTTGGTGTCATCCCCAAATTATGCCGGTGAAGTGGGCCCGGATGGTGCTAGTCTAAAATACGGCATGGAAGAGCAAGCAGAGCGAAAGAGGTTGCAGATACAACAAAGGTTCAGACTTTTAGAACAGGAGACAATAGACAGTCGACTTGCATTATACCTTTTCATATATGGATGCAAATTACAATTTTAGGTAGTAGTATGAAAAATGAACATGCGCCTGCCACGGTTTAAATGAAAATTTATGGGATATACTAGTATTAGCTCTTCTAGTGATATCTTCTTCCTCCCTGTAACACCACTTGACCGCTCCCTATTAGCGCCAAATATCACGGCCTTAAAATTTTGGATGTAGAATGTCGGCATGATTCGTGAAATCGATTCACCCGTGTAAGCCTAGCTTAAGAGTAATCAAAACAATCTGACAAAGCTATCCGGATGCACATAATATTAATTCTTATCACGATTTGCATGAAGGGAAATAAATTCTGTAATATTAGTTGTATTCACCACTTTTTATTTCATTGCCAGTTTATACTTTATTTTTATTTTTTATATTTAATCTACGGAAATACATTTGTGGTTGCACACATGGATACAAGAGCTATCGTGTCCACTGAGCCACTTTTTGGTGCATTGAGATCCGAATAAAGCTGCTGGGAGAGAAATAATATTCTAGCTTTTCTTCATTTTCATAAACTGCACAAAAAGTGTGCCAGACTGTTCAGATGGGACAGAAAGGTCTCTACAGTGCCACGATGCACAGGAATTCCGGAGAAGAACAGCTACCCTACCCTGCATGCATATAGCCTTTTTGGACGGAATGGGCCGTAGTGGCCTAGTTACAGTCTTGCATCAGTACATTGCTTTTCAGCTCAAGCGCACCCTCGTCTTCTTCGCTTGCTTGAATAATACTAATCCGGTCCTACCTCCGCGCTGCACTACACGTGCGAGGACAGAGCCTATGGATCTCTCATTGTTCTTTCCATTTCCCTGTTCTCTCTCCTCTCAAGCATAAAAGTATAGACTTCGTCTCATCATCAATCTCTCTTTCTCTCTCCATGAAATTTTATAACCATCCAACCCCCCCCCCTCTCTCTCAAGCATAAGAGTATAGACTTCGTCTCATCTTTGAAGATAAGTCTCAAGGCATGAACATGCTGTAATCATTTTTTTACCTGTCCACATTTTTATTCACTTGGACTTTTATCACAGATCACCCGGTCTTCATCACTCTACACAAACTAGTCATGGTCTTCATCACAAATCAATATAAAAAATGTAGTGTCTGCATCTGTACATGAGTACATGAATGCAAAACACGACATATTTCATTGCTCCCATTACTCTCAGAGCTACAAATTGGGGATTAATTAGGGTACATCAGCAACTAGAGATACATGATGCTACTCTAGAAAAATCAAGCCTACACTAAAAGAGGCAGCACATAGCTACGAGCAGAAGCATCAACAGCCAATCTTTCTTGACTTGGAGTAATTTACATGCCTTTTCTCATCGACACACAACACAAGCTCATGCATCCATCATTGTTTGATCCGTTCATACCTGCAAACAGAAGTACTGTAAACTCTAATCATTAGAAATTGTATCCTTAATAAATGGCCAAGATCGATCCAGCTACAACCTACTACTACAAGAGAACCAGCTTCTTGATCTAGCTGGCCCACGACGCGCAACATATGAGGGAAAGAAATAGGAAGTATGCGTGCAGGAAGAAAATCGAGATCCGTAAAAGAAACAGGAGAAAAAACAAATTGAATCGAAAAATAAAGGGAGAAGAACAAAATCAAACTCTAGATCGTCGCCTACCTTCCTACGTCCGGCACCTGATTCTTCCCGACGCTGACTGCCACGACCACAGCCTTCCTTCCCTACCCTGCGAGCAGCTGCCTCCGATCTCGTCGATGGAACCGTGCGCAGCGCCGGAAGGAACTGGATTAGCGGCCTCCCTGGACATAGGCAATGCACTGGATGGAACTCCTGCACCAGTCCCGTCCGCTTGTCCACTACAGATAGCTGAAAAATCGATTCGTCGATACAACATAGGATGGAGGGGAAGGGATCTATAGCAACTTGAGTAAAGAACAAGAAGGGCAGACATTTCTCGACTCAAAACAAGACCCAAAATCGACTAAATCAGATGAAACTAGATGCAGACCGCAGCAAAAAATGGTTGCGACAAGAAAGAGGGAAGGGAGATCACGGGCTCGCCGGAAAAAATCTGGGCGGTGGACCTTGCCGGAGTAGGTGAAGCCGTCGCCGGAACGAGCCTTGGTGGTGTTGAAGAAGGCAAATGGGTAATGGAGGAAAACTGTGCGGGGGTGATCGATGGACTGATTAATTCTATCCTATCTACTAGCACATGATGGGTGCGGGGTAGGGAGAATAAAGTGCCCATGCCCGTTTCACCCGGCGTAAAGGCAGGAGAAATGCACGGGGACATGACAGGTTAAATGGAAGCAATGCTTGGCATATTGTTTAGGTCAAGAGTTGGCACAGATCTCGATGGATGCATCAACGTGTTATCGCCATATTTTGTCCAAAGGAGGAGATGGGCCGTAATCAAGATGGGCTTGGAAGATACATATATGCAACGTGTTGTTGAATCGGCCTTGTGCGTGGATTTGGGCTGAATTGCCCGTGTATCTGTATATTGTAGTAGTTTCCGTTTCGGTTTAGGTAATAGATAGAGTTGTAGAGTTATTCCAAAGATAGAAAGTCTCCGGACTATAAATATGTACCTAAGGTTATTGAGAAAAGGAGGACAATCACGTTCACAACAAACACAATCTCGGCGCATCGCCACCCCTTGTTTCTAGGGTTTCTTTCGGGTAAGTGTCATGCTGCCTAGATCACATCTTGCGATCTAGGCAGTATCTGCTTATGCGTTATCTGGTGTTACTCGTACTGAAGCCTTGTTGATGGCGAGTAATACTATTATCATAGATTTGTTTGGGTTAGCATCGGTACTTTTCGCTATGATTGTTTAGTTATGCTACCTCTAGTTACCTCGCTACCTTTGCACCTTTTCCCGGGTGTAAGGGTAGCACCTTGCTTGATCTTTATTCAGTCGATTTGATCTGTTATAGTTATGCCTTGTTTACAAGGTTTAGTTTGATATCCACGTAGTCAGGCCTTGCAAACGGGTTGAACGATCCAGTAGTACGTAAGGATATGGTTTGCTAGTTCGAGAGGAGTTGTTCCGGGAATTGACTTTACGTCGGTTGTTAGGCCTTCTCTAGGGTTAGTTTTCTATCATCTTTTGTATCTACCAGGCTCAATTACGTGTAGGATGTTCCAATTACGTGGTGAAAACGTTAAACTATCGTAGATCGATTTAACTTGTATTGATGAAGCAAAACCCCATGTTATCATAGATCTAATGCAGAACCATGGGACAATCGGCTCCAGGAGCCGATTCACAGGGAAACCTGGGAGCCGGTCACGGCTCGAATTTTACGTATACTTGTTTACCATGCAGGAAACTGATCGAAGCAATCCATCACCTTCCTGACCAGGTATAGGTCAGGTGGCACGCCCTTGAACCAAGCCAGGACGTGTGCCGGAGTTTTGCGGGCCGTTGCCCGAGGGACCAGGGCCCACCAGCAGTTCTGGGAGCCTCCCGGCTATTCGTGTTGCTCGTCGCTGCTCGCCGGTGGGTTTTGACAGGCAACACATTCTGGCACGCCCGGTGGGACATTCAACAACATCTGCATCAACATCCGACGCTGCGATGGGGGACAGACCGGTCATGTACGACGATCTGCCTGAGGAGCACAAGGCGAAGTATGATGACATCAAAGCTCTCTTCGAAGCCGATCTCATCGGCTCTTTTGAGAGGACTCTTAAGCATGGCATCAGATGGAAAGGGTTCTCACCCGAAGGTGCTCTTGATGAGGTGGATCTGTCTGTTCCTTCAGAGGAGCGCACCAGAGCTCTGCGACAGGAGGTCAACTACATGGTGGCTCATTCTCTTCATCGCCATTCTGAGAGCCTGGTAAACGCTTTCGAGCGCATCGCGGTTCGCGTAGTCCAGGAGATCATGAAACATCAGTACTCTCCGTCGGGGCCTACTCTAGGGACTCACCAGGGAGAAAGACCGCTCCAGACCAGGCCACAGCTGCCATTCACACTTGCAGCTCCAGAGCCACCAGGGGCAGCGGCGTACGTCGTCTACAAGGTCGGAGGTGACCCAGGCGATTGCCAGTTCCTGTTTGAACCACCTAAAGAAATCCCACATGGATATGCGTGCACCTACGTGCCGGACTGCAATAACCTGACGCGCACGAACCAGATTGCAACCGCAGGGATTTCTGGGGCAGGGGTTCCTGGAGCAGGGGCTTCGGGAGCAGGTATTTCTGGAGCAGGGGTGTCTGCGATGGACGCTGATAAACAGGCGTGGCTAGCCAAGTATGCCACCGGAACGAATCATGAGAATTTAGCCCCTGCAGCTCAAACAGTGGAACAAATCCGTACCATCTTGAGAGACCAGTTCGGCTTCGTGCCGAAGAGAAGGACAATCGGCTATTCCAAGCCGTACCCCAACGAATTTGATCTGATTCCACTGCCGCCCAAGTATCGGCTCCCTGAGTTCGCAACGTTTAGCGGATCAGAAGGGTCGAGCTCGATCGAGCACGTGAGCCGATACCTGGCACAATTAGGCATGATTTCAGCATCGGATCAGTTGCGCGTAAGGTTCTTTGCGCAATCTCTAACAGGACCAGCTTTTGGGTGGTACACCTCGCTGCCACCTGATTCGATCCAGACCTGGAAGCAACTGGAAGAGCAGTTCCACATTCAGTATCATTCAGAAGCTACCGAGGCTGGCATTGCAGACCTGGCACAGGTGCGGCAAAAGCGGGGAGAAACGGTAGCCGAGTACATCCAACGTTTTAGGACTGTCAAGAACCGATGTTATTCGGCTCGTTTAACTGAGAAAGAAGCAGTCGAGCTGGCAGTGTTGGGTCTCTCAGCACCTATCAAGGATCTGGCTTTCCAAGTAGAGTACAACCCATTGGCGCACATGGCCCAGAAACTGACGATGTATGAACAGCGCCAACCTGAGTTGTACCAAGACAAGTTCAAACGTCCGATAGGCCTGGTCGATACAGAAGAAGAGGATCCTACACAAGACCAGGAGGTGGCTGTGGCTGAATGGGCTCGGGGGGCAGATCCTGTATCCTGCAAATGGGTAAAGCAGCAGGGGCCTGCAAAAGGGTTCGACTTCGATGTGAGCAAAGCTGAGCAGATATTCGATTTACTGCTGAAGGAAAAGCAGCTGAAGTTACCCGAAGGCCATAAAATCCCTACGGCTCAAGAGATGAACGGGAGACCATACTGCAAGTGGCATCACTCGTTCACCCACACCACCAACGACTGCAAAGAGCTGCGTCGCCAGATCCAAACGGCCATAGAACAAGGCCGTCTGATCCTTGGGCAATTCGCCATGAAAGTAGATACCAACCCGTTTCCCGGAGTCAACATGGTAGAACACAGCCACTCCACGAGGCGTCAGTTGGATTTCTCGTTCGATGTTAATAAGGCAGGACCTGTGTACCACCATGGCACATATAAGGGGGAAGACGGTCGCTCTCGGGGCAGGGAAAGAGAGGAGGCTGGTCCACGCGACCGTCCCCGGTACGATGACAGGCGATATTTAACTGAGGAGCAGGTGAGAAGCGTGCGATATCAGAAGCCACACTCCACGCATCTCCTTAACTGCAGATCTGATCAAAACCAACGTCACGTTAAGCGACTTCAACGGCCAAACTTCAGAAACGCAAGGCGTACTGAACGTGGATCTGACCGTGGGCAGAAAAACCATCCCTACGTCATTCTTCGTCGTGGACAGCAAAAGCACCTACGCTGTCTTGCTGGGGAGAGATTGGATTCACGCTAACTGCTGCATTCCATCTACGATGCACCAGTGCCTAATACAGTGGGATGGAGATGAAGTGGAGGTCATTCATGCAGACGATTCAATCGAGATCTCCATAGCGGGCATGAACGTCTGGGAAGCAGAAGACCAGGAGCCGATCTCTAGAATCAGTCTAGACGGCTGTGAGCGCATTGAAGCTACAAAAAACGGGGTGAGGCTGGTCTTATCCACTGTCCTGACAGAGTAGCAAAGTCCATGATCGTACGTGGTATGGCCGATCCCTGCGATCGGCCACAAAAAATAAAAAGCAGTAATCTTACGACAAGTGGGTCATGCAGTCGTAGTAGGGAGATTCCCTACCATTGTAGAGCACAAATAAGTTGTAAACCTTCCTTGACTAATGCAATCGAAAAGGGGGCCGATTCCGGCAATCGGCCCAAATTATCTTTGTCATCCTCACCAACTGTTTGCCCCGTGCTTGGCATCGATTTAGCAGGTGACGGAAAGCTAGGGTATGGGTTTACATCCGCTGATGAGCTAGAGGAGATCGACATCGGTCCTGGGGATAAGCCACGACCAACATTTATCAGCAAGAAGTTAGATCCGAATCTGCGGGGTCCGATGATAGCTCTGTTGAAATAATATCCAGACTGCTTCGCCTGGGACTATACAGAGATGCCCGGGTTAGACAGGAGCATCATTGAGCATCGACTCCAGCTTAAAAAAGGATTTCGGCCATTCCAGCAGCGAGCACGACAGATGAAGGCCGAAATTTTGGAAGAAGTCAAGAAGGAGGTCGAGAGAATGTTGACAGCCAAGTTAATTAGGCCATGCAGGTATGCTGAGTGGATTTCTAGTATCGTACATGTAGAGAAAAAGGATGGCCGCTGGCGTGTTGCCATAGATTTCCGGGATCTCAATAGAGCTACCCCAAAGGATGAGTATCCGATGCCGGTAGCAGAGACGTTAATCAACGCAGCGGCTGGTCATAAGATCTTGAGCTTCATGGATGGCAATGCCGGTTACAACCAAATTTTTATGGCTCCGGAAGATATACACAAGACTGCATTCAGAGTCCCAGGTTCGGTGGGGTTGTTTGAATATGTAGTCATGACGTTTGGACTGAAGAATGCCGGCGCCACATACCAAAGAGCCATGAATTACATTTTCCATGATCTGATCGGCAAGCTGGTTGAAATTTATATCGATGACGTGGTGGTCAAGTCTGCTTCAGTACAAGGACACTTGGACGATCTGCAAAAAGTCCTGGACCGAACAAGGAAATTCGGGCTACGGATGAATCCAAAGAAGTGTGCCTTCGGTGTGACGGCCGGTCAGTTCCTGGGTTTCTTGGTCCACAAACACGGAATTGAGATCGGCCTGAAAAGTCAGGAGGCAGTGCGAACTATGAAGCCACCTACCACGAAGAAAGAACTGCAGTCTCTCATCGGCAAGATCAACTTCGTCAGAAGATTCATCTCCAATCTGTCAGGAAGAATAGAGCTGTTCATGGGACTGGTGAAAATTAAATCTGATGAGGAGTTCCGCTGGGGGACAGAACAACAACGAGCCTTCGACGAGATCAAAGAATATCTAACGAAACCGCCAGTGTTGGTTCCTTCCCAGCCGGATCGGCCGTTCTACATTTACTTGTCCGTGGCTGACACGTCCATCGCCGCGGTGGTGGTGCAAGTCTATGATGGTCTAGAGCGAGTTGTGTTTTACATCAGCAGAAGGATGCTGGATGCAGAGACAAGGTACCCGGAGATTGATAAGTTGTGCCTCTGCCTGTTTTTTACCTGCACCAAGCTGCGCCACATCTTGCTCTCAGCAAAGATTATCATCATATGCAAATCAGATGTCATAAAGCACATGCTGTCGGCTCCTATGTTGAAAGGCCGACTCGACAAATGGATGTTTGCATTATCGGAATTTGACATCCGGTATCAACCCGCGAAAGCGGTTAAGGGTCAGGCATTGGCCGACCTTATTGCTGAAAGAATCAACACTGATATAGCCGCGCTGTCTATACGAGCGTGGGCTATGTTCTTCGATGGATCGGTTTGTGACGATGGTTGCGGCATCGGCATGCTACTCGTGTCGCCCCGGGGGGCAACATTTTCCTTCTCCATCAGGCTATCTACCCCTCGCACCAACAACGTCGCTGAGTATGAGGCGATACGCAAGGGAATGGAGTTGCTCATCGAAGCTGGAGCAGAAGCAGTGGAAATTTTTGGAGACTCCAAGTTGGTGATTTCCCAACTCACGGAGGAATACAAGTGTGAGAGCGAGTCGCTCTTCCCATTATGGCTGCAATGCCGTGAGCTGATGGCCCAGTTCCGGTACATAAACTTCACCTGGATCCCGCGATCGCAGAATACCGAGGCAAATGATCTTGCACAAATGGCTTCAGGCTACAAGGACGTAGCAGAGGGGGCTGATGTTCAGGTACAGTTCCTGGAGGCCAACGACTGGAGAGCCGATATCTTCAATTACTTGAAGGATTCGGCTCGGGGGGCACCTAAACGGATAAGATACAAGGCTATGAAGTATGTGCTTATTAGGGACGACATGTTTTACAAGACTCTGGAGGGGTTACTGCTCAAATGTCTGGGGCCAACCGAGGCCAATCGGCTCCTACACGAGGTACATGAAGGCGCCTGTGGAACTCACCAATCGGCTCACAAGATGAAATGGTTGATCAGGCGATCAGGGTTTTATTGGCCCACCATGCTTGAGGACTGTTTCAAGTACTACAAAGGGTGTCAAGCATGTCAGAAATTTGGAAAAATTCAGATGGTACCCGCGTCAGCAATGAACCCCATCATCAAGCCTTGGCCATTCCGAGGTTGGGGCATGGATATGATCGGCAAGATCAATCCTCCATCAAGCAAAGGCCACATGTGGATTTTGGCCATTACGGATTCTTTCACTAAATGGGTGGAAGCCGTCCCTATGAAGTCAGTGAACTCGAAGGATGTCATCAATTTTGTGAAAGAACACGTCATTCATAGATTCGGGATCCCCCAAACTATCACGACCGATGGAGGTTCGGTCTTCATTTCTCATGAGTTTAGAAAATTCTGTGAGGACACGGGAATCAAGCTGATCCGATCATCTCCATACTATGCTCAAGCAAATGGGCAAGCTGAAGCGTCCAACCAGAGCCTTATCAAGCTGATCAAGAGGAAAGTCGATGAGCACCCTAGGAGGTGGCATGAGGTTTTGTCAGAAGCTTTATGGGCTTATCGCATGTCATGTCATGGAGCGATAAAAACCTCGCCATACCATCTAGTCTATGGACAAGAAGCCGTGTTGCCCTGGGAAATTACGGCTGGATCGAGACGTGTCACTTTTCAGAACGATCTAACAACTGAAGAATATGCGACCCTGATGAGTGACAGTGTTGAGGATTTAACCGAGCTCAGGCTGTGGTCGCTTGAGAAAATCAAAGAGAACAAGGCCAAGGTAGCTCGTGCATATAATAAGAGGTTGAGACCAAAGGAGTTCCACGTTGGCGATCTGGTGTGGGAAGCTGTATTGCCATTGGGGACTAAGGATGCAGCATATGGTAAATGGTCTCCAAATTGGCACGGGCCATACAGGGTCGGTCAAGTTCTAAGAGGGAACGCGTACATGCTTGAGGAGCTGGACGGCGTGAAATTCCCAGTGGCTGTCAACGGTCAACATCTCAAGAAATATTTCCCAAGCATGTGGGATGATGGACAGTAAAATGTGGGGGCCGATACATGAAATCGGCCAAATAAAAAACAAAATATATAGCCGATGCACAGTCATCGACTCTAGAGGTTCAAACTGTTACAAGCAGGTGCCAGTTTACATGAACGAGCTACTGAAGGAATGCCTCGAAGGTGTGGAGGGCGTCAGCACGGACACGGTCCACCTCGGCGATCTCGGCTTCGTCATCTTCGTCCTTGCCCGTCACTAGCTGCTTGTTCAGGGCACGTATTTCTGCCAGATCGGTCTTCAGTTGAGCTTTGAGGCCTTCTGCTTCGTCTTGGGAGCGGGCGATGGATGCTTCCTTGTCGCGAATGAGCTGTTTAGTCGCCCGGACCTTCTCTTCAAGATCTTCCAACTCCATTTTTAAGGATGCAAGCTCGGCGGTACTGACAGAGGTGTCAGTTTTGGCATCCAGAGACGCCTTTTTCTCGTTGAGCTGCTGACATCTGTCTGCAATATTGGCCTTCAGCGGAAGTTGGGCGCGGTGCAGATTGATCCTTTCACGAGCTAACTTCACCCTTGACCCATAGAAAGACAGAGTTACAACTGGCCAAAGCTTCACCTGCAATGCTACTGGGAGTTGGTCCTTGATTTCGTCAAGAACGCTCTTCACTTCTTCAGAACCCTCGATCAACTCCTCGATCGGGGAGGACAGCAAGGCTTTAAGACGCTGGAATTGAGGAAGAACAACCCTGGCTCGTGGTTCATCGTTGGCAACAGAGGGAGTTGGTTCGATGGATTCGGGGTCGAACGTCAGCAAGCCTGAAATATCACAACCCTGGCAGCCCGAAAAGGCGTCAGTATGCGTCCAACATGTAAGGAAGAGCCGAAAGAAGCTAACGTACCTCTCCTAAGATCGAGGGGACAGGGGGCTTGGCCAAAGTGGTAGCCGTTTCATCTGCACCTTCGGGGATTGCTAGATCCGGCTTGGCTAAAGGCATCGGCACAGCCCCGGCCTTCCCACTAGAAGCGTCGGTCGTCTGCATGAAAGGTGCTTAGCCGATGCAAATGGTGATGAATCGGCAGATGAAGAAACAAGTGGTAAGGGCATGAAGGGTGATGACTTTCGAAACCTCTTGGCTCGACGAAGAAGTTTGCAGTCCCTTGCGAGCCCGCTTGGGGCTCACATGTGGCCCCGCCTCGACTGATGCTCGGGGGGCAGTAGGATCAGGAACCGACCTTTTCCTGGGAGCCGATGGTGGCAAATCTGGCTGGTTTGGTGTGGTGGTCCTCTCAGAGTCTGTTGGGCTCGATTCTCCTTGATTAGGTTGTGTGTCCTCGTGGGAGGTGTCTTCGACGGAAGCCTGCAAGAGAAGAAGAGCTAGTAAGCACGAGCATGTCTGCAAGAATGAAAGAATGAGAGAGATCAACCAAGGCATGGATCAGCGTACATGCGAACTTCCTGGAGAAGGGCTCCGGCGCCTCAAAGTCTTCCTGGCAGCTACCTTCTTCACCACCGTTCTTGTTTTAGTTGGAACTCGAGGGGCAGCTGACCTTGAAGTTACTTGGTTCTTAGAAGCCGATTGCGGTGATATCGACTGGTTCTGCGTCACGACCTTTTTCAAAGGTGGCGAGTTTTTGCAGAAAAGGACCACTGGAGCTGGTGGGAAGAATTCGAAGGGGGAGCCATCACCGTGTGTAGGTTCAGGACCATCTTGTTGCTGCAAGAAGACAGAGCGGGTTATTAGAAGAATCATTTGTGAGATGCCTGAAGAAATTTTATAAGTAATGGTACCTGTTCTACGGGGATATCATGTTCAGCATCGAGCTGTTTTAGCAACGGTCCCAGAGCTCTCCTGAAGGAATGAGTCTTCCACATCGACCACCAGTCCTCAAAACCATCGGTTGAGGAAGCAAAGATGAGGTTGTTAGGAATTGGGATGGTCAGAGCATCGAAGAAGGAATAACACCTTTGACTGGTGAGAGGATCGGGCAGGTCAGCTCTGCTCTCTGTAAGATGGTGGAGAAAGAAATGGGGAGGCACTTGTCCAAGACCAAATTGCCGAGCCACTAGGACCGGCTGGTAGAATTCGTATCCAGGCTTGATTATTCTGTTGGATGTGCTCATGCCAACTGGAAGAAAACAGGGACGGATCACAGTGGAAAATAACTGCCGGGTGCTGGTGTCATCGGCAAAGTTGTCTAGCCTGAAGGAGATTGGATTTTCAAAATGTTCCGATTCTTCCATGTAAGGAAAGAAGATAGGATTGTCCAGGCCTTGAAAGAAAGTGCTGAACCACTTGGATGCTTCCTGAGGGATCAGTTTACTACCTGGCAGTCTATACAAAGCTTGGCCGTAGCTGGTGCATCGGATCTGCTTCCCTTTGACATCTGGAAAGGTGCAACTCGCCAAAAGGGGGAAGTTTGGGACGTGGTTTTGAAAATACATCTGAACCCATAGCTGAATGAACCACCAAGGGCCTCCTGTTTTGATTGCTATGCCAGAGAACAGTTTGACAGACATCAACTGGAGATATCGATAGACCTCTCCAAGGAACAGTTTGCCGATGCCAAGTTGAGTGCCTTTGGCAAGCTCGTAGGCTAAGGAGAGATAATTCTTGGTTGGAGCAAGGGAAGGGCCACAGAATATGAAATGTTCCAGCCAGAAGTTGAGAAAGGCTGTGTGTTCTTTCTCTGTGACAGGGCCTTTAGTTTTCATATGGCGTTGGAGGTAGGCACCCCAGTTCGTGCAGTCTGTTTTGGAAGACAGCTTGTAGGGGACCTTGGTCAGCTTAAAAGCAGAAGGGCTGGGTGATGTAACATCCAGACCAGTAATCATCACCACGTCTAACAGAGTTGGTGTCATGGGGCCATGGCCGAACATAAAGCAGTTCAGAGCATCGGACCAGAAATAGCCGATGGTTTTTAGAAGATTTTCGTGTTTTTCAAGGGGAGACAATGACAAATGCAAGGCATCGGCTATTCCCGTGGTTTCCCATTGGGATTGGTAAGCTCTAGCTACCCTGCTGAACCAAGAGACCCAATGTTCAGGGGGATTAGGCCAGGCTCGCAAGCAGTCGGCCCAAGAGTTCAAATATAGGTCTTGGCTTACGAAGCGGATTCTGTTTGCTTCGCAAGAGATCAGATGGGCAGGACTGGATTCTGTACGGGGGCCAAGACAGAGAGAATTTGGGAGAGAAGGATGCGGCAGCAGAATGTCTGAAACCTAAAAAACTTAATGGTGGAATAAAGCATTAGTTCAGGTGTTTGCCATTAATTCTGGCATCGTGTTCAGACTACGGGGAGTAGGCGTACCTTCAGACCAGAGACCGCGGGGTTGGTGTTGGAAGATTCCGCCATCTAGCTTGCCGGCGGAGATGGATCTATGCAGTTGGGGATCAAGGGGTCTTGTCGCCGTGAGCTCGATCTGGTCGGTGAGCAATTGGAGATCTGGGTCGTCCTTTTTTGAAGAGGGTCGCAGGCTACCGTTTGAAACTGGAAAGTGGCCGCTCAGATTTGTCTAAGTATACGACCCAATTTGATCTCGTCAACGTTTTGGGGAAAGCCGATGTTTCACCATCGGCTATTTGGGCTTTGACTTAGTTGATTGTATGAGCGCAGTATGGTGAAAGCCGATACATTACTATCGGCTTCTGGAACATCGACCTATTTTGACTATCGGCAAAATTGAGTTGGAAAAGCAATCTTCGAGTTGGAAAAAGCAATCTTTGTGCATTCAAAAGACGATTGTTTACAATGGAGCCGATTGCTTACAAAAGGAAATCTACTACTAGTACTACTACTACTAGTTCCTAATCTAGAGGCCGGTGTCGTCGCCGCTGTCTTCGCCGTCGTCTTGTTCGCTGTCATCAGCGCTGCTACCGGCGTCGTCTTCGCTGCTGCTGCTGAAGATGCCAGCGGGGGCCTCCTCGTCCTCGTCGTCGTCTTCGGTGTCCTCGCTGGACCCGGCGCGGAAGCGCTTCACCGGCGGGTACTCGTCGGAGGATGTGTCCTCCTCCTCTTCCTCCTCCTCGTCGGAGGATTCGACGCCATCCCAGGACCAGGCGTCGTCGGTGCTCTCCGCCTCCAGTTCCCCGTCGACAAGGAACTGCAGGCCCTCCTCGCCGTCGGTCAAGGACTCGTCGTCCTCCGACCAGGCGGCGAAGTTCCAATCCCTCTCGTCCCACCATTGTGGGGCGAGAGTCTCGTACGCCGCCGTTGGCGGGTGCTCCGGCGTCGGCTCCCGGTCGCTAACCGTGTTGGAAGATTGGGAGGAAAGGGCGGAAGAAGAGGAGGCCATGGCGGAGGAAGAGGGTTTTTTCGGCGGAGGAAGAGGGTTTTTGGCTACCGGAGGAAGATGGGGACTGCAAACTGCTCAGATGAATTTAAATAAGGGGAATAGTGGGAGGCGGTTCAATGCCATAGTGGTTTCCCAGAATGTGGTGCCAAAATTGTCAAATCATGCACTGCGGAGGAGTTGAGAAGACAGGGCATCATGATGAAGGGGTGGCGTGACGATTCTGCTCTGCAACGCGTAACCCGATAAAAAAAGAGGAGAGAGGGGAAGAAAAAAAACATCAACAGAGTGGTTTTGGAATTATTATTGCCAAAACCAGGGGGGCATGTGTTATCGCCATATTTTGGCCAAAGGAGGAGATGGGCCGTAATCAAGATGGGCTTGGAAGATACATATATGCAACGTGTTGTTGAATCGGCCTTGTGCGTGGATTTGGGCTAAATTGCCCGTGTATCTGTATATTGTAGTAGTTTCCGTTTCGGTTTAGGTAAGAGATAGAGTTGTAGAATTATTCCAAAGATAGAAAGTCTCCGGACTATAAATATGTACCTAAGGTTATTGAGAAAAGGAGGACAATCACGTTCACAACAAACACAATCTCGGCGCATCGCCACCCCTTATTTCTAGGGTTTCTTTCGGGTAAGTGTCATGCTGCCTAGATCGCATCTTGCGATCTAGGCAGTATCTGCTTATGCGTTATCTGGTGTTACTCGTACTGAAGCCTTGTTGATGGCGAGTAATACTATTATCATAGATTTGTTTGGGTTAGCATCGGTACTTTTCGCTATGATTGTTTAGTTATGCTACCTCTAGTTACCTCGCTACCTTTGCACCTTTTCCCGGGTGTAAGGCTAGCACCTTGCTTGATCTTTATTCAGTCGATTTGATCTGTTATAGTTATGCCTTGTTTTACAAAGTTTAGTTTGATATCCACGTAGTCAGGCCTTGCAAACGGGTTGAACGATCCAGTAGTACGTAAGGATATGGTTTGCTAGTTCGAGAGGAGTTGTTCCGGGAATTGACTTTACGTCGGTTGTTAGGCCTTCTCTAGGGTTAGTTTTCTATCATCTTTTGTATCTACCAGGCTCAATTACGTGTAGGATGTTCCAATTACGTGGTGAAAACGTTAAACTATCGTAGATCGATTTAACTTGTATTGATGAAGCAAAACCCCATGTTATCATAGATCTAATGCAGAACCATGGGACAATCGGCTCCAGGAGCCGATTCACAGGGAAACCTGGGAGCCGGTCACGGCTCGAATTTTACGTATACTTGTTTACCATGCAGGAAACTGATCGAAGCAATTCATCACCTTCCTGACCAGGTATAGGTCAGGTGGCACGCCCTTGAACCAAGCCAGGACGTGTGCCGGAGTTTTGCGGGCCGTTGCCCGAGGGACCAGGGCCCACCAGCAGTTCTGGGAGCCTCCCGGCTCTTCGTGTTGCTCGTCGCTGCTCGCCGGTGGGTTTTGACAGGCAACACAACGGACAGGATAGGTCCCATACCCATGAGTGCAAGTACAAAATCCATTCTCATCTACTTTAATCTAGTACTATTTTAGTACTACTTTCTAATTTTAATTTTATTATAAGTACCGTCCACCTATATATCTCTACCTCTTATTTGTACATATCTTTCCTATTCATCTACCGCATCCAAACCTTCTTTATGTTTTCATTTATTTCTATTTTTCTACAATTAAATTGCAGAAATAAATGGAAAAGAAAAGGAAAAAAAAGGAAGAGAAGCCCGCCCAGCCGATCGACCCAGCAAGGAAACCTAAGTGGCCATCCACGCTTGCGCACTTAGAGCATCTCCACTCGTTGAGTAAAACAGGAGTGGTAGCTCTTTACATTACCAAACATGCATAAGGTTATCGAACTAAAGAAGACAAAAAAAACATGCTACAACCATTTTGCAAAGAATATCTGAGACAGTTCATTACACCCTTTAAATTCATCAACATTCAATTCAACTAGTATACCGTGTAAATAAAGCTTGATAATTTGGTATAATGTCTGTTGGTAAAAATGACGACTTATAGTGATGTGTCTGTGGAATAGGTTGATAGTTTCGCATGGTACCTGCACTACTAGCCACACTGGCATGTCAGAAGTGTGGCATGTCGGTGCCGGTGACCAGCTTCTCGGTGTCGATGAGAAAGACCTGGTGACGTCGATAGTTTATACTTTATTTTTTCTATTTAATCTACTACTATTTTAATACTACTACTTTCTAATTTTAATCTTATTATAAGTACCGTCCACCTATCTCTCTACCTCCTGTTCATCTACCGCATCCAAAGCTTCTTTATGCTTTCATTTATTTTTATTTTTCTATAATTAAATTGCACAAAAAATTGAAAATCAAAAGAACAAAAAAAGGAAGAGAAGCCCGCCCAGCCGATCGGCCCAGCAAGGAAACCTAACTGGCCATCCACGCTTGCTCACTTGCACCGGACCTCCTAGTTGACGCTGAACTCCAAGCGGATTCCGCTCTGCCCGAAGGATCGGCAAAATGGGTCACGTTTAGTGCCGCCCAATAAGCAGGCAAGCATTTTTTTTCTTTTTCTTTTGTGACAGATTTAAAAAATTGAGTATTTAAAATATCGAAATATTTAAAACCCCAATATTTTCAAAGCAAACAAAATTTAAAAGAGAATGATCTTGAAAATCAAACTTTACAAAAACGATTTGACTAATAAAAATGTGTCGCCCTTTCTATAACCGCCATGTGACCACCGGCAAGCCTTTCACGCTGGAGATGGGGGAACGTGTCTTCCTGCCAGAGTACCAGCGATGACACCAACTTAGCATTGGTACGCGTCAACCTCCGGGAAGCGGTGCGGGCCAATCCCAACGATGCTTTCCTGCATGCCCACCTTGACCAAGCTGAGGAGGAGGTGTAGACGCAGCGAGCGGTCATCAATTCTCTCAATGATGAATGGTGCATCTGACTTTCGTAGCCGTCGCCCCAGCACCGCCGGCCGCGCGTAGTTTTATGGTGTGCGATGTGCTTGTAACAAATGTTTTAGGGATTGAATAAAGATTTTCATTATAAATGGCCAATGCCTATATTGATACATCGTACATGGCGCGCGCACAAGCTAGCCTACTCCTCAGAGTACTCGGCATATCCCCAACACTTAGCAAACAAGAAGTACCCAACAAATAACAAACTTTGCCGAGTATTGCTACAATACAATTGGCAAAGTGTTAACCCGACTATGAACTCAACCAAATAAATTTAAAGAAGTGAGAAAAATAAAAAACTTACTCATGGAGCCTTTCATGCAAACTACTTTCCAAGAAAAATACTCCCTATCCACAACAAATATCGTTGATTTCATACAGAGTTGTAATAAGTCAGCGACACTTATCATGGATCGGAGTAAGTACAAACTTGCAATATGTTAATTAGGAGAAAGAAACTTCACAAAAACTGTTATCATATATTATTTAACTTGGCTATCTATATAGATGACCATTTGATAGAAAAATCCATGCCATACTTCGTTATAATCTGCTAAAAATAATCAGTGAGCTTCCTATTAGCATGACAAACAACATTGTCAACTTGAGTTCTCAAATTTTTGTCCCAAAATTTTGCTTTTCCCATTTTAGTATCGGCAAATGGTTTATTTGTGAAACAAAGTATGATCTCCAATTCATAATAAGTGTTGCTAATTTAGCATAAAATTAGATTAAATTAACGACACTCATTACGGTTCGGAGGGAGTACATCACTAGTGCAGAGCCCCCCCCTTTAACTCCGGTTGGGAGGGCCCTCTAACAGCGGTTCCCCAACCGCTGTTGAGGGTTCGGTGTTAGAGGGGGGGCCCCTTTAACACCGGTTCTTATACGAACCGGTGTTAAAGGGTGGCGCACGTGGGGCTGCCGCAGGCCTCAGGTCCCCCCCCTTTAACACCGGTTCGTATCCGGAACCGGTGTTAAAGGTTCTTCTGCCGCGGCAGAGATTTAGGCCGTTTTCCTGCCGCGGCAGGAAAACGGCGTAAATCTCTGCCGCGGCAGACTTCTGCCTCTGCCCCGTTCTGGGCGTATTTCTGCGGGAGGGGGGGGGGAGCGAGGGGAAATCGATCGGGAGCGGTATACTTATAAATCGTCATCGGTACATACGAGTACATGAATAATTAAGCAACTATTATTATACACAAACATCGTCATCGGCACATACATCGTCATCGGCACATACATCGTCATCGTTCATTTTGGTGGATATCTAAAGAGTTCTCCGCCAAGCGTGACGACCTCATCAAGTATGAATGTAACACCCTCAGAATCGGACCTATGCAAGTTTTAGCGAAACCCGCCAAACCCGCATAGAAACGATTCAAAGGTGCCCACCAGGCACTTTCGTGCGGGTGGAAAACGAAGTAATAACATTACACAACAGTCCTCGATGGGACCCACAGAACAGGTATATATAACAGCGACTCAAAGAGTCAAGAATACAGATATAATGTACAAAGAGCCAAATCACCTTGAAACGATAGAGCGTCCAGCTACGGACAAGATGCAAATGGGGCTAAGAGCCCTGAAGAATAACCAATGGAGTCCATAACCCTGCCCAGGCCAAGCCGGAAGGGTAACCCTGCTAACGACGTCGATCTCAACACCTGCTTAAACAAAAAGGGGGTGCCGACAAAGGGCAAAGGAAAAAGAGGAGCGTCAGTACTGAGGCCAGTACACGGCGAGGCTAGAATTCGGCGGTTCTCGCCTACATAGGTATGGTGGACTGAGCGGCAGCGGCAGCATGCACTAACAACCTATAGAGACTCGATACAACTGGCGGCAATCAGAGAGGGGGAAGAAAGACCTATCCGGATCTAACCTGAAACTAACACCAATCAACCCATCCTGGTGTTTCCCCCTCGATACCAAACGAGGAAGTCAACCGAGGAACTCACACAGTTGGCAGTTTTATTTATTCAGTTATCGTTGCAGTAATTACTAGTCAGGTGAAGATAATTGTCCTGGCAAAGTAAGCAGTGGGCACTTTTATTTAACCGTTCCGTTATAGTGGCGACACTTACTAGTCAGATACAATTAGCATGAGATAACCCAAAACCCAGCAGTTGTTTGTACTTTTATTCAGCCATTCCGTTGTAGTTGCAATACTTACTAGTCAGGTACAATGGTCGCAAGCGACAATCCAAACAAGAAATTATGGGCAGTATTATTTAGCCATTCCATTATAGTGAAGCTGATTACTAGTCATTATAAAGTCAAATTTATAGCAATAAACTTTAGTTATGCTTGTCTATGATCGAGATACTGTGCTCCAAGTCGTCCATATCCGCGGACACGGCTTTCAGAAAGTTTTACCCGGCCGGGGTGCACCAATAGCAACACACGCTCGATCAACCTCGGAAAAACCAAATCAAAACCCAACGAGGCTTTCACGACTGAACAATCACAGGATTCAGAATTATTTCAGGGGGCCACCCCTTGGAGTCTCCCCGCAACGAAGTAAGCAAGCTCCGAGACGGACTCAAGGTTTGGGTATACGGCTGTGAACGACTGGGAACCCAAAACTGGGCTTGTCGACACCGCGGAATCGTGTCCCGATCCTAAACAGTACAGTGTGCTCCTCGCACAATCGTAAATACATAAGTAGCATGGCATAAGTACAGGATCGTAAATAAAACCTCAAACTAGTTTGTGGCCCCAAGAAATAAGACTGAATCAAGCTCTGGCTCAGGGGGGTCCCATATACCTCCCGGATGTGGATAGCGCGATAAATCAAGGAACAGGTACCAAGTACTCGGGGTCCTACGGGACACAAGTGGGCGTTCGGAAACCAAATATTTTCTATCACCCACCGATGCCTCTGCTTACTTCAATTTTAGTTGTTAAACAGGAATTTAAAGTGAACGATAAGTAAAACTATGATCATCTCCAACATCAACATGCGGCAATACATCAACAACTGTGGCACTGGACGACACGCAACAGCACTTGAGCAAGCGACTACGACGCGCAGGTCCAACTATCTACCAAACAACAGGTAATAGGATGTGTCCAAGGCAATATAGGGCTGCACAGTATATCACAGGTACGGAAACTAAAGCATCGCAACACAGATAGCAGTAGATCAACAGGAAGGAGTAAAACACTATAAAAGTAAGATAGGTAGAAAGGGGGAGATGCTCGCCTGAAAAAGTTGTCGAAGGTTCATCCGAAGATCGGGCGAAGCTCACATCAACTCAACGGCCTTATCCGCGAAGAACCAAAACACTAGAAGAAACACCGGATGCAATATTTAATACAACGGCAGAAGATCGGCATGATGCATGTATGATGCATGACATGGCAAAAGTGCGATGCAATTAGGTCATATTAAGTGGAACCGGGGTCCCGACAATTAATTAGGTGGTTCATGTTATTTAGAAGCCCCGCAATTTAAATGTTGTTATAACAAGGCAAGATAAGATACCGGTTCGCTACACAAGTTTAAATGAGGCCAATATGAGACTAGATTTGGCCGCATATGGGCCCCATATTTAATTATTAGGTGAATCGACATAAGGCCCCCAAACCACATGAATGTATGCATGCAAGACAATTATTATGCGACAAGTTGTATTATATTATAAAATAGGGTTTCGGGAAGGGGTTCACACATTAGGGTCTCGACGGTCTTGGTGTTCCGGGGTTCGGGGTCGGGCTCAGGGTCCAGGGTTCGGCGAGGTCGTTCTCGGACTCCGGGGTAGGACTTGGTTCGGTGTCGGGGCGCATCGGATTCTTCCGGGTCGGTGCCGTTCTTATCGTCGCGAGGATCTCGTCGGGTCCGCGCCATCGAGTCGATCTTGGCGTCCGGGGGTTCGTCGGGGTTCAGGGTTCCGTGTCGAAGGCCTTGGCGTTCCGCCTCCTCGTGATGGTCTCGGGGCGTCGAATCCGGGAAGGAGAGCTTGGTGGTCTTCACGTTCGGACTTCGCCTCCGGGAACGGGCCTTGGCGAACTTGGCGGTTCCGAGGGTCCGGGTTCGGAAGGGGTACTTGGCACGGCACCGGGTTCAGGGTTCAGATCTTCGGATCCGTGACGGTGGGAATCCTTCGATACATCTTCACGCGTCGGTCTTGGCATGCGTGGCAAAACTTGGTGGCCGCAGGATTACAACACCAAAGCGAAGGTCTTGAGTATCCATGTCGATGGCCTTCATGGATGGACTTCCTGTCAGCTCAAACACAACCAGTAGAAAAGCTGGTACAAGCAGGGACACGTACAACATACAAACACGAGCACACATAGAAAAAAAAGGATCAGCGGAATAGGACGTGAGGACGCTATCGGGAAGAACCGTAGACGGGGTCCGTGGTAGAGGCGACGCAGAGCCGCGGGGAGGGGGTCAGGGAGGCGGCCGGCGAGCTTGCAGGCGGCACGCGGCTCGGGGTCGGCGAGGACGCGCCGGCGGAGGCGGCTCCGGCGAGGCAGGGGCGGCCCGGGCCAGAGGAGGATCGGGGCTGGGGGAAGGCGACGGCGCCGGCGGACGCGGAGAACCACGGCGCGGCTCGGGCTCGGGGGAGGACCGCGCGGTCGCTGGAGACGGCGGTGGGCGAAGGGGCCTGGGGCTCGGGTCGGGGACGACAGCGGGCGGCTCGGCCGGAGGCGCAGAGGGGAGGTCCGGTCGAGCCTCTGGCGGACGGGGGCGGCTTCTAGAGGAGGCGACGCGGCGGCCTGACGCGAGCGAGGGCGAACGGGGGGATGCCGGCGGTGGTTGAGGCCGGCGGCGGCCTGGAGCAGAGGACGGGGCGACGCCGGCAGGGGGGCGCGGGGCTCGGGCGAGCTCGGCCTGGGCGGAGCGGCGAGTGGCGGGAGGAGATGGAGGCAGAGGCGGGCTCGGCCGCGGCCATGGGAGGCAGGGAGAGGTTGGGGAGGGCGCGGGGACACGGTGGGAAGAAGAACAGGGGAGGGGCTCGCTCGCGTGAGGGAGGGAAGAAGAGCGGTGGGCCAGGGGGTCACGCGGGGTGCGGGGCTGCGTGCGTGCGTGGCGTTTGGTACTGGGTGCGTTGCTGACCAGGTGGAGAGAGGGAGGTGAGAGAGAGAGGGAGTAGGATTAGGTGGCAGTTTGGGGTTGGTTAGGGGGAAGGGAGCGGGTGAGGTGGCGCATGGCGATTGGCCAGGGTGAGGTGGAGGCTGGGTGTGGGTAGATAGGTTGGGTGGACTTAGGATTTAGAAGGGCGGTTTAGGTGGACCGTTGGTAAAATCCTGGGGGTGGTCGTTCGGGTCGAAACGGCCCGTTCGACTGCCCCGCTAAAATAATTAAATGTTTTATTTAATTTGCGATGAACTTTTACAAGTGGTTTTTAGACAAACAAGATATCCGGAAGCACTCGGGGTTTGGCGTTTGAATAAAAGACGGGGCGTTTTTAGAAACAAAACAGGCTTTGCGAAAAATAGTTTTAGACAAACAACACATGATGATGACGATGCAATGCACAAATTCAACGCGATTTTCTAGTAGTGGTTTTGCGGGATGCCACAATTCGACACCACTAACAATGGATCTCGCCCTCGAGATCCGCCTCATGGTACCGGAAGGAAGGTCGGCGAACTGCGTCTTCTCGCTTCGTGTAGATCCTTGCGACACCACTAACAAGAGGTCGTTGTCCGGGATCGTCGAGAGAACACTCCGGAAACAAAAGGTCGAAGGTAGAGGTATCAACAAATAAAGCCACCTCTAACTTCCGTGGACGGAGTAGAACTGCTGGATCCACCGATTCGATGTACAAGAGCGAATGATAAGAGTAGTCGGATGGTGATCAGTCCATCGCGCACCCAAACCATTACTCTGCAGACGAATAGGCGGATTATGCAATCAACTCTCGGGATCAGACTGAAGATCTCGACAAGCGAGGTTCGGAAACAAAGGAGTGATGCAGACTCTGCATCGGATCGGGCGTAGATGATGTCGTCGCGTCGGAAAACACCGGAAGGCACAAACAAGGAACAAAGAATGGTACCACAGCAGACGGATTCCTCAAGCAGCATGAACACCGGATGGTAGAACACCGTTGGCAAGGAAGGAAGCGAAACCCTGAAGGTACGACGGAAACCCGACTACGAGAATTCCTGGACTCGAAGAAAGAGACGAGAGCGGATTCAAAACACGTAGAGATAAGAGGAGAATAGCAAAGGGGTAAGGAGTAAAGTCAGACCTAATCAGAACTATCCACCCGATTTTGCAAAAATAGTTTTGACACTCTACTTCGGCCGTTAGCTAGGTTATCCTACAGGCTGGACTTGTGGGGTATCGTAACTGCTGAGCTCTGATACCACTCTGTAACACCCTCAGAATCGGACCTATGCAAGTTTTAGCGAAACCCGCCAAACCCGCATAGAAACGATTCAAAGGTGCCCACCAGGCACTTTCGTGCGGGTGGAAAACGAAGTAATAACATTACACAACAGTCCTCGATGGGAACCACAGAACAGGTATATATAACAGCGACTCAAAGAGTCAAGAATACAGATATAATGTACAAAGAGCCAAATCACCTTGAAACGATAGAGCGTCCAGCTACGGACAAGATGCAAATGGGGCTAAGAGCCCTGAAGAATAACCAATGGCGTCCATAACCCTGCCCAGGCCAAGCCGGAAGGGTAACCCTGCTAACGACGTCGATCTCAACACCTGCTTAAACAAAAAGGGGGTGCCGACAAAGGGCAAAGGAAAAATAGGAGCGTCAGTACTAAGGCCAGTACACGGCGAGGCTAGAATTCGGCTGTTCTCGCCTACATAGGTATGGTGGACTGAGCGGCAGCGGCAGCATGCACTAATAACCTATAGAGACTCGATACAACTGGCGGCAATCAGAGAGGGGGAAGAAAGACCTATCCGGATCCAACCTGAAACTAACACCAATCAACCCATCCTGGTGTTTCCCCCTCGATACCAAACGAGGAAGTCAACCGAGGAACTCACACAGTTGGCAGTTTTATTTATTCAGTTATCGTTGCATTAATTACTAGTCAGGTGAAGATAATTGTCCTGGCAAAGTAAGCAGTGGGCACTTTTATTTAACCGTTCCGTTATAGTGGCGACACTTACTAGTCAGATACAATTAGCATGAGATAACCCAAAACCCAGCAGTTGTTGGTACTTTTATTCAGCCATTCCGTTGTAGTTGCAATACTTACTAGTCAGGTACAATGGTCGCAAGCGACAATCCAAACAAACAATTGTGGGCAGTATTATTTAGCCATTCCATTATAGTGAAGCTGATTACTAGTCATTATAAAGTCAAATTTATAGCAATAAACTTTAGTTATGCTTGTCTATGATCGAGATACTGTGCTCCAAGTCGTCCATATCCGCGGACACGGCTTTCAGAAAGTTTTACCCGGCCGGGGTGCACCAATAGCAACACACGCTCGATCAACCTCGGAAAAACCAAATCAAAACCCAACGAGGCTTTCACGACTGAACAATCACAGGATTCAGAATTATTTCAGGGGGCCACCCCTTGGAGTCTCCCCGCAACGAAGTAAGCAAGCTCCGAGACGGACTCAAGGTTTGGGTATACGGCTGTGAACGACTGGGAACCCAAAACTGGGCTTGTCGACACCGCGGAATCGTGTCCCGATCCTAAACAGTACAGTGTGCTCCTCGCACAATCGTAAATACATAAGTAGCATGGCATAAGTACAGGATCGTAAATAAAACCTCAAACTAGTTTGTGGCCCCAAGAAATAAGACTGAATCAAGCTCTGGCTCAGGGGGGTCCCATATACCTCCCGGATGTGGATAGCGCGATAAATCAAGGAACAGGTACCAAGTACTCGGGGTCCTACGGGACACAAGTGGGCGTTCGGAAACCAAATATTTTCTATCACCCACCGATGCCTCTGCTTACTTCAATTTTAGTTGTTAAACAGGAATTTAAAGTGAACGATAAGTAAAACTATGATCATCTCCAACATCAACATGCGGCAATACATCAACAACTGTGGCACTGGACGACACGCAACAGCACTTGAGCAAGCGACTACGACGCGCAGGTCCAACTATCTACCAAACAACAGGTAATAGGATGTGTCCAAGGCAATATAGGGCTGCACAGTATATCACAGGTACGGAAACTAAAGCATCGCAACACAGATAGCAGTAGATCAACAGGAAGGAGTAAAACACTATAAAAGTAAGATAGGTAGAAAGGGGGAGATGCTCGCCTGAAAACGTTGTCGAAGGTTCATCCGAAGATCGGGCGAAGCTCACATCAACTCAACGGCCTTATCCGCGAAGAACCAAAACACTAGAAGAAACACCGGATGCAATATTTAATACAACGGCAGAAGATCGGCATGATGCATGTATGATGCATGACATGGCAAAAGTGCGATGCAATTAGGTCATATTAAGTGGAACCGGGGTCCCGACAATTAATTAGGTGGTTCATGTTATTTAGAAGCCCCGCAATTTAAATGTTGTTATAACAAGGCAAGATAAGATACCGGTTCGCTACACAAGTTTAAATGAGGCCAATATGAGACTAGATTTGGCCGCATATGGGCCCCATATTTAATTATTAGGTGAATCGACATAAGGCCCCCAAACCACATGAATGTATGCATGCAAGACAATTATTATGCGACAAGTTGTATTATATTATAAAATAGGGTTTCGGGAAGGGGTTCACACATTAGGGTCTCGACGGTCTTGGTGTTCCGGGGTTCGGGGTCGGGCTCAGGGTCCAGGGTTCGGCGAGGTCGTTCTCGGACTCCGGGGTAGGACTTGGTTCGGTGTCGGGGCGCATCGGATTCTTCCGGGTCGGTGCCGTTCTTATCGTCGCGAGGATCTCGTCGGGTCCGCGCCATCGAGTCGATCTTGGCGTCCGGGGGTTCGTCGGGGTTCAGGGTTCCGTGTCGAAGGCCTTGGCGTTCCGCCTCCTCGTGATGGTCTCGGGGCGTCGAATCCGGGAAGGAGAGCTTGGTGGTCTTCACGTTCGGACTTCGCCTCCGGGAACGGGCCTTGGCGAACTTGGCGGTTCCGAGGGTCCGGGTTCGGAAGGGGTACTTGGCACGGCACCGGGTTCAGGGTTCAGATCTTCGGATCCGTGACGGTGGGAATCCTTCGATACATCTTCACGCGTCGGTCTTGGCATGCGTGGCAAAACTTGGTGGCCGCAGGATTACAACACCAAAGCGAAGGTCTTGAGTATCCATGTCGATGGCCTTCATGGATGGACTTCCTGTCAGCTCAAACACAACCAGTAGAAAAGCTGGTACAAGCAGGGACACGTACAACATACAAACACGAGCACACATAGAAAAAAAAGGATCAGCGGAATAGGACGTGAGGACGCTATCGGGAAGAACCGTAGACGGGGTCCGTGGTAGAGGCGACGCAGAGCCGCGGGGAGGGGGTTAGGGAGGCGGCCGGCGAGCTTGCAGGCGGCACGCGGCTCGGGGTCGGCGAGGACGCGCCGGCGGAGGCGGCTCCGGCGAGGCAGGGGCGGCCCGGGCCAGAGGAGGATCGGGGCTGGGGGAAGGCGACGGCGCCGGCGGACGCGGAGAACCACGGCGCGGCTCGGGCTCGGGGGAGGACCGCGCGGTCGCTGGAGACGGCGGTGGGCGAAGGGGCCTGGGGCTCGGGTCGGGGACGACAGCGGGCGGCTCGGCCGGAGGCGCAGAGGGGAGGTCCGGTCGAGCCTCTGGCGGACGGGGGCGGCTTCTAGATGAGGCGACGCGGCGGCCTGACGCGAGCGAGGGCGAACGGGGGGATGCCGGCGGTGGTTGAGGCCGGCGGCGGCCTGGAGCGGAGGACGGGGCGACGCCGGCAGGGGGGCGCGGGGCTCGGGCGAGCTCGGCCTGGGCGGAGCGGCGAGTGGCGGGAGGAGATGGAGGCAGAGGCGGGCTCGGCCGCGGCCATGGGAGGCGGGGAGAGGTTGGGGAGGGCGCGGGGACACGGTGGGAAGAAGAACAGGGGAGGGGCTCGCTCGCGTGAGGGAGGGAAGAAGAGCGGTGGGCCAGGGGGTCACGCGGGGTGCGGGGCTGCGTGCGTGCGTGGCGTTTGGTACTGGGTGCGTTGCTGACCAGGTGGAGAGAGGGAGGTGAGAGAGAGAGGGAGTAGGATTAGGTGGCAGTTTGGGGTTGGTTAGGGGGAAGGGAGCGGGTGAGGTGGCGCATGGCGATTGGCCAGGGTGAGGTGGAGGCTGGGTGTGGGTAGATAGGTTGGGTGGACTTAGGATTTAGAAGGGCGGTTTAGGTGGACCGTTGGTAAAATCCTGGGGGTGGTCGTTCGGGTCGAAACGGCCCGTTCGACTGCCCCGCTAAAATAATTAAATGTTTTATTTAATTTGCGATGAACTTTTACAAGTGGTTTTTAGACAAACAAGATATCCGGCAGCACCCGGGGTTTGGCGTTTGAATAAAAGACGGGGCGTTTTTAGAAACAAAACAGGCTTTGCGAAAAATAGTTTTAGACAAACAACACATGATGATGACGATGCAATGCACAAATTCAACGCGATTTTCTAGTAGTGGTTTTGCGGGATGCCACAATTCGACACCACTAACAATGGATCTCGCCCTCGAGATCCGCCTCATGGTACCGGAAGGAAGGTCGGCGAACTGCGTCTTCTCGCTTCGTGTAGATCCTTGCGACACCACTAACAAGAGGTCGTTGTCCGGGATCGTCGAGAGAACACTCCAGAAACAAAAGGTCGAAGGTAGAGGTATCAACAAATAAAGCCACCTCTAACTTCCGTGGACGGAGTAGAACTGCTGGATCCACCGATTCGATGTACAAGAGCGAATGATAAGAGTAGTCGGATGGTGATCAGTCCATCGCGCACCCAAACCATTACTCTGCAGACGAATAGGCGGATTATGCAATCAACTCTCGGGATCAGACTGAAGATCTCGACAAGCGAGGTTCGGAAACAAAGGAGTGATGCAGACTCTGCATCGGATCGGGCGTAGATGATGTCGTCGCGTCGGAAAACACCGGAAGGCACAAACAAGGAACAAAGAATGGTACCACAGCAGACGGATTCCTCAAGCAGCATGAACACCGGATGGTAGAACACCGTTGGCAAGGAAGGAAGCGAAACCCTGAAGGTACGACGGAAACCCGACTACGAGAATTCCTGGACTCGAAGAAAGAGACGAGAGCGGATTCAAAACACGTAGAGATAAGAGGAGAATAGCAAAGGGGTAAGGAGTAAAGTCAGACCTAATCAGAACTATCCACCCGATTTTGCAAAAATAGTTTTGACACTCTACTTCGGCCGTTAGCTAGGTTATCCTACAGGCTGGACTTGTGGGGTATCGTAACTGCTGAGCTCTGATACCACTCTGTAACACCCTTAGAATCGGACCTATGCAAGTTTTAGCGAAACCCGCCAAACCCGCATAGAAACGATTCAAAGGTGCCCACCAGGCACTTTCGTGCGGGTGGAAAACGAAGTAATAACATTACACAACAGTCCTCGATGGGACCCACAGAACAGGTATATATAACAGCGACTCAAAGAGTCAAGAATACAGATATAATGTACAAAGAGCCAAATCACCTTGAAACGATAGAGCGTCCAGCTACGGACAAGATGCAAATGGGGCTAAGAGCCCTGAAGAATAACCAATGGCGTCCATAACCCTGCCCAGGCCAAGCCGGAAGGGTAACCCTGCTAACGACGTCGATCTCAACACCTGCTTAAACAAAAAGGGGGTGCCGACAAAGGGCAAAGGAAAAATAGGAGCGTCAGTACTGAGGCCAGTACACGGCGAGGCTAGAATTCGGCTGTTCTCGCCTACATAGGTATGGTGGACTGAGCGGCAGCGGCAGCATGCACTAACAACCTATAGAGACTCGATACAACTGGCGGCAATCAGAGAGGGGGAAGAAAGACCTATCCGGATCCAACCTGAAACTAACACCAATCAACCCATCCTGGTGTTTCCCCCTCGATACCAAACGAGGAAGTCAACCGAGGAACTCACACAGTTGGCAGTTTTATTTATTCAGTTATCGTTGCAGTAATTACTAGCCAGGTGAAGATAATTGTCCTGGCAAAGTAAGCAGTGGGCACTTTTATTTAACCGTTCCGTTATAGTGGCGACACTTACTAGTCAGATACAATTAGCATGAGATAACCCAAAACCCAGCAGTTGTTGGTACTTTTATTCAGCCATTCCGTTGTAGTTGCAATACTTACTAGTCAGGTACAATGGTCGCAAGCGACAATCCAAACAAACAATTGTGGGCAGTATTATTTAGCCATTCCATTATAGTGAAGCTGATTACTAGTCATTATAAAGTCAAATTTATAGCAATAAACTTTAGTTATGCTTGTCTATGATCGAGATACTGTGCTCCAAGTCGTCCATATCCGCGGACACGGCTTTCAGAAAGTTTTACCCGTCCGGGGTGCACCAATAGCAACACACGCTCGATCAACCTCGGAAAAACCAAATCAAAACCCAACGAGGCTTTCACGACTGAACAATCACAGGATTCAGAATTATTTCAGGGGGCCACCCCTTGGAGTCTCCCCGCAACGAAGTAAGCAAGCTCCGAGACGGACTCAAGGTTTGGGTATACGGCTGTGAACGACTGGGAACCCAAAACTGGGCTTGTCGACACCGCGGAATCGTGTCCCGATCCTAAACAGTACAGTGTGCTCCTCGCACAATCGTAAATACATAAGTAGCATGGCATAAGTACAGGATCGTAAATAAAACCTCAAACTAGTTTGTGGCCCCAAGAAATAAGACTGAATCAAGCTCTGGCTCAGGGGGGTCCCATATACCTCCCGGATGTGGATAGCGCGATAAATCAAGGAACAGGTACCAAGTACTCGGGGTCCTACGGGACACAAGTGGGCGTTCGGAAACCAAATATTTTCTATCACCCACCGATGCCTCTGCTTACTTCAATTTTAGTTGTTAAACAGGAATTTAAAGTGAACGATAAGTAAAACTATGATCATCTCCAACATCAACATGCGGCAATACATCAACAACTGTGGCACTGGACGACACGCAACAGCACTTGAGCAAGCGACTACGACGCGCAGGTCCAACTATCTACCAAACAACAGGTAATAGGATGTGTCCAAGGCAATATAGGGCTGCACGGTATATCACAGGTACGGAAAGTAAAGCATCGCAACACAGATAGCAGTAGATCAACAGGAAGGAGTAAAACACTATAAAAGTAAGATAGGTAGAAAGGGGGAGATGCTTGCCTGAAAACATTGTCGAAGGTTCATCCGAAGATCGGGCGAAGCTCACATCAACTCAACGGCCTTATCCGCGAAGAACCAAAACACTAGAAGAAACACCGGATGCAATATTTAATACAACGGCAGAAGATCGGCATGATGCATGTATGATGCATGACATGGCAAAAGTGCGATGCAATTAGGTCATATTAAGTGGAACCGGGGTCCCGACAATTAATTAGGTGGTTCATGTTATTTAGAAGCCCCGCAATTTAAATGTTGTTATAACAAGGCAAGATAAGATACCGGTTCGCTACACAAGTTTAAATGAGGCCAATATGAGACTAGATTTGGCCGCATATGGGCCCCATATTTAATTATTAGGTGAATCGGCATAAGGCCCCCAAACCACATGAATGTATGCATGCAAGACTATTATTATACGACAAGTTGTATTATATTATAAAATAGGGTTTCGGGAAGGGGTTCACACATTAGGGTCTCGACGGTCTTGGTGTTCCGGGGTTCGGGGTCGGGCTCAGGGTCCAGGGTTCGGCGAGGTCGTTCTCGGACTCTGGGGTAGGACTTGGTTCGGTGTCGGGGCGCATCGGATTCTTCCGGGTCGGTGCCGTTCTTATCGTCGCGAGGATCTCGTCGGGTCCGCGCCATCGAGTCGATCTTGGCGTCCGGGGGTTCGTCGGGGTTCAGGGTTCCGTGTCGAAGGCCTTGGCGTTCCGCCTCCTCGTGATGGTCTCGGGGCGTCGAATCCGGGAAGGAGAGCTTGGTGGTCTTCACGTTCGGACTTCGCCTCCGGGAACGGGCCTTGGCGAACTTGGCGGTTCCGAGGGTCCGGGATCGGAAGGGGTACTTGGCACGACGCCGGGTTCAGGGTTCAGATCTTCGGATCCGTGACGGTGGGAATCCTTCGATACATCTTCACGCGTCAGTCTTGGCATGCGTGGCAAAACTTGGTGGCCGCAGGATTACAACACCAAAGCGAAGGTCTTGAGTATCCATGTCGATGGCCTTCATGGATGGACTTCCTGTCAGCTCAAACACAACCAGTAGAAAAGCTGGTACAAGCAGGGACACGTACAACATACAAACACGAGCACACATAGAAAAAAAAGGATCAGCGGAATAGGACGTGAGGACGCTATCGGGAAGAACCGTAGACGGGGTCCGTGGTAGAGGCGACGCAGAGCCGCGGGGAGGGGGTCAGGGAGGCGGCCGGCGAGCTTGCAGGCGGCACGCGGCTCGGGGTCGGCGAGGACGCGCCGGCGGAGGCGGCTCCGGCGAGGCAGGGGCGGCCCGGGCCAGAGGAGGATCGGGGCTGGGGGAAGGCGACGGCGCCGGCGGACGCGGAGAACCACGACGCGGCTCGGGCTCGGGGGAGGACCACGCGGTCGCCGGAGACGGCGGTGGGCGAAGGGGCCTGGGGCTCGGGTCGGGGACGACAGCGGGCGGCTCGGCCGGTGGCGCAAAGGGGAGGTCCGGTCGAGCCTCTGGCGGACGGGAGCGGCTTCCAGAGGAGGCGACGCGGCAGCCTGACGCGAGCGAGGGTGAACGGGGGGATGCCGGCGGTGGTTGAGGCCGGCGGCGGCCTAGAGCGGAGGACGGGGCGACGCCGGCAGGGGGGCGCGGGGCTCGGGCGAGCTCGGCCTGGGCGGAGCGGCGAGTGGCGGGAGGAGATGGAGGCAGAGGCGGGCTCGGCCGCGGCCATGGGAGGCGGGGAGAGGTTGGGGAGGGCGCGGGGACACGGTGGGAAGAAGAACAGGGGAGGGGCTCGCTCGCGTGAGGGAGGGAAGAAGAGCGGTGGGCCAGGGGGTCACGCGGGGTGCGGGGCTGCGTGCGTGCGTGGCGTTTGGTACTGGGTGCGTTGCTGACCAGGTGGAGAGAGGGAGGTGAGAGAGAGAGGGAGTAGGATTAGGTGGCAGTTTGGGGTTGGTTAGGGGGAAGGGAGCGGGTGAGGTGGCGCATGGCGATTGGCCAGGGTGAGGTGGAGGCTGGGTGTGGGTAGATAGGTTGGGTGGACTTAGGATTTAGAAGGGAGGTTTAGGTGGACCGTTGGTAAAATCCTGGGGGTGGTCGTTCGGGTCGAAACGGCCCGTTCGACTGCCCCGCTAAAATAATTAAATGTTTTATTTAATTTGCGATGAACTTTTACAAGTGGTTTTTAGACAAACAAGATATCCTGCACCACCCGGGGTTTGGCGTTTGAATAAAAGACGGGGCATTTTTAGAAACAAAACAGGCTTTGCGAAAAATAGTTTTAGACAAACAACACATGATGATGACGATGCAATGCACAAATTCAACGCGATTTTCTAGTAGTGGTTTTGCGGGATGCCACAATTCAACACCACTAACAATGGATCTCGCCCTCGAGATCCGCCTCATGGTACCGGAAGGAAGGTCGGCGAACTGCATCTTCTCGCTTCGTGTAGATCCTCGCGACACCACTAACAAGAGGTCGTTGTCCGGGATCGTCGAGAGAACACTCCGGAAACAAAAGGTCGAAGGTAGAGGTATCAACAAATAAAGCCACCTCTAACTTCCGTGGACGGAGTAGAACTGCTGGATCCACCGATTCGATGTACAAGAGCGAATGATAAGAGTAGTCGGATGGTGATCAGTCCATCGCGCACCCAAACCATTACTCTGCAGACGAATAGGCGGATTATGCAATCAACTCTCGGGATCAGACTGAAGATCTCGACAAGCGAGGTTCGGAAACAAAGGAGTGATGCAGACTCTGCATCGGATCGGGCGTAGATGATGTCGTCGCGTCGGAAAACACCGGAAGGCACAAACAAGGAACAAAGAATGGTACCACAGCAGACGGATTCCTCAAGCAGCATGAACACCGGATGGTAGAACACCGTTGGCAAGGAAGGAAGCGAAACCCTGAAGGTACGACGGAAACCCGACTACGAGAATTCCTGGACTCGAAGAAAGAGACGAGAGCGGATTCAAAACACGTAGAGATAAGAGGAGAATAGCAAAGGGGTAAGGAGTAAAGTCAGACCTAATCAGAACTATCCACCCGATTTTGCAAAAATAGTTTTGACACTCTACTTCGGCCGTTAGCTAGGTTATCCTACAGGCTGGACTTGTGGGGTATCGTAACTGCTGAGCTCTGATACCACTCTGTAACACCCTCAGAATCGGACCTATGCAAGTTTTAGCGAAACCCGCCAAACCCGCATAGAAACGATTCAAAGGTGCCCACCAGGCACTTTCGTGCGGGTGGAAAACGAAGTAATAACATTACACAACAGTCCTCGATGGGACCCACAGAACAGGTATATATAACAGCGACTCAAAGAGTCAAGAATACAGATATAATGTACAAAGAGCCAAATCACCTTGAAACGATAGAGCGTCCAGCTACGGACAAGATGCAAATGGGGCTAAGAGCCCTGAAGAATAACCAATGGCGTCCATAACCCTGCCCAGGCCAAGCCGGAAGGGTAACCCTGCTAACAACGTCGATCTCAACACCTGCTTAAACAAAAAGGGGGTGCCGACAAAGGGCAAAGGAAAAAGAGGAGCGTCAGTACTGAGGCCAGTACACAGCGAGGCTAGAATTCGGTTGTTCTCGCCTACATAGGTATGGTGGACTGAGCGGCAGCGGCAGCATGCACTAACAACCTATAGAGACTCGATACAACTGGCGGCAATCAGAGAGGGGGAAGAAAGACCTATCCGGATCCAACCTGAAACTAACACCAATCAACCCATCCTGGTGTTTCCCCCTCGATACCAAACGAGGAAGTCAACCGAGGAACTCACACAGTTGGCAGTTTTATTTATTCAGTTATCGTTGCAGTAATTACTAGTCAGGTGAAGATAATTGTCCTGGCAAAGTAAGCAGTGGGCACTTTTATTTAACCGTTCCGTTATAGTGGCGACACTTACTAGTCAGATACAATTAGCATGAGATAACCCAAAACCCAGCAGTTGTTGGTACTTTTATTCAGCCATTCCGTTGTAGTTGCAATACTTACTAGTCAGGTACAATGGTCGCAAGCGACAATCCAAACAAACAATTGTGGGCAGTATTATTTAGCCATTCCATTATAGTGAAGCTGATTACTAGTCATTATAAAGTCAAATTTATAGCAATAAACTTTAGTTATGCTTGTCTATGATCGAGATACTGTGCTCCAAGTCGTCCATATCCGCGGACACGGCTTTCAGAAAGTTTTACCCGGCCGGGGTGCACCAATAGCAACACACGCTCGATCAACCTCGGAAAAACCAAATCAAAACCCAACGAGGCTTTCACGACTGAACAATCACAGGATTCAGAATTATTTCAGGGGGCCACCCCTTGGAGTCTCCCCGCAACGAAGTAAGCAAGCTCCGAGACGGACTCAAGGTTTGGGTATACGGCTGTGAACGACTGGGAACCCAAAACTGGGCTTGTCGACACCGCGGAATCGTGTCCCGATCCTAAACAGTACAGTGTGCTCCTCGCACAATCGTAAATACATAAGTAGCATGGCATAAGTACAGGATCGTAAATAAAACCTCAAACTAGTTTGTGGCCCCAAGAAATAAGACTGAATCAAGCTCTGGCTCAGGGGGGTCCCATATACCTCCCGGATGTGGATAGCGCGATAAATCAAGGAACAGGTACCAAGTACTCGGGGTCCTACGGGACACAAGTGGGCGTTCGGAAACCAAATATTTTCTATCACCCACCGATGCCTCTGCTTACTTCAATTTTAGTTGTTAAACAGGAATTTAAAGTGAACGATAAGTAAAACTATGATCATCTCCAACATCAACATGCGGCAATACATCAACAACTGTGGCACTGGACGACACGCAACAACACTTGAGCAAGCGACTACGACGCGCAGGTCCAACTATCTACCAAACAACAGGTAATAGGATGTGTCCAAGGCAATATAGGGCTGCACGGTATATCACAGGTACGGAAAGTAAAGCATCGCAACACAGATAGCAGTAGATCAACAGGAAGGAGTAAAACACTATAAAAGTAAGATAGGTAGAAAGGGGGAGATGCTCGCCTGAAAACATTGTCGAAGGTTCATCCGAAGATCGGGCGAAGCTCACATCAACTCAACGGCCTTATCCACGAAGAACCAAAACACTAGAAGAAACACCGGATGCAATATTTAATACAACGGCAGAAGATCGGCATGATGCATGTATGATGCATGACATGGCAAAAGTGCGATGCAATTAGGTCATATTAAGTGGAACCGGGGTCCCGACAATTAATTAGGTGGTTCATGTTATTTAGAAGCCCCGCAATTTAAATGTTGTTATAACAAGGCAAGATAAGATACCGGTTCGCTACACAAGTTTAAATGAGGCCAATATGAGACTAGATTTGGCCGCAGATGGGCCCCATATTTAATTATTAGGTGAATCGGCATAAGGCCCCCAAACCACATGAATGTATGCATGCAAGACAATTATTATGCGACAAGTTGTATTATATTATAAAATAGGTTTTCGGGAAGGGGTTCACACATTAGGGTCTCGACGGTCTTGGTGTTCCGGGGTTCGGGGTCGGGCTCAGGGTCCAGGGTTCGGCGAGGTCGTTCTCGGACTCCGGGGTAGGACTTGGTTCGGTGTCGGGGCGCATCGGATTCTTCCGGGTCGGTGCCGTTCTTATCGTCGCGAGGATCTCGTCGGGTCCGCGCCATCGAGTCGATCTTGGCGTCCGGGGGTTCGTCGGGGTTCAGGGTTCCGTGTCAAAGGCCTTGGCGTTCCGCCTCCTCGTGATGGTCTCGGGGCGTCGAATCCGGGAAGGAGAGCTTGGTGGTCTTCACGTTCGGACTTCGCCTCCGGGAACGGGCCTTGGCGAACTTGGCGGTTCCGAGGGTCCGGGTTCGGAAGGGGTACTTGGCACGGCGCCGGGTTCAGGGTTCAGATCTTCAGATCCATGACGGTGGGAATCCTTCGATACATCTTCACGCGTCGGTCTTGGCATGCGTGGCAAAACTTGGTGGCCGCAGGATTACAACACCAAAGCGAAGGTCTTGAGTATCCATGTCGATGGCCTTCATGGATGGACTTCCTGTCAGCTCAAACACAACCAGTAGAAAAGCTGGTACAAGCAGGGACACGTACAACATACAAACACGAGCACACATAGAAAAAAAAAGGATCAGCGGAATAGGACGTGAGGACGCTATCGGGAAGAACCGTAGACGGGGTCCGTGGTAGAGGCGACGCAGAGAGCAGGGAGGCGCGGGGCTTGAGGGGGTCAGGGAGGCGGCTCCGGCGAGGAGCTCGGGGCTGGGGGAAGGCGACGGCGCCGGCGGACGCGGGAACCACGGGCGGCTCGGGCGGGGGAGGACGTCGCCAGAGACGGCGGTGGGCGAAGGGGCCTGGGGCTCGGGTCGGGGACGACAGCGGGCGGCTCGGGGAGGCGCAGAGGGGGGCTCGAGGGCGGACGGGGGCGGCTTCTAGAGGAGGCGCGCGGTGGCCTGACGCGGGGGGAGGCCGGCGAGCGGCCTGGACGGCGAGGAGGCGAGCTCGGCCTGCGAGTGGCGGGAGGAGATGGAGGCAGAGGCGGGCTCGGCCGCGGCCATGGGAGGCGGGGAGAGGTTGGGGAGGGCGCGGGGACACGGTGGGAAGAAGAACAGGGGAGGGGCTCGCTCGCGTGAGGGAGGGAAGAAGAGCGGTGGGCCAGGGGGTCACGCGGGGTGCGGGGCTGCGTGCGTGCGTGGCGTTTGGTACTGGGTGCGTTGCTGACCAGGTGGAGAGAGGGAGGTGAGAGAGAGAGGGAGTAGGATTAGGTGGCAGTTTGGGGTTGGTTAGGGGGGAGGGAGCGGGTGAGGTGGCGCATGGCGATTGGCCAGGGTGAGGTGGAGGCTGGGTGTGGGTAGATAGGTTGGGTGGACTTAGGATTTAGAAGGGCGGTTTAGGTGGACCGTTGGTAAAATCCTGGGGGTGGTCGTTCGGGTCGAAACGGCCCGTTCGACTGCCCCGCTAAAATAATTAAATGTTTTATTTAATTTGCGATGAACTTTTACAAGTGGTTTTTAGACAAACAAGATATCCGGCAGCACCCGGGGTTTGGCGTTTGAATAAAAGACGGGGCGTTTTTAGAAACAAAACAGGCTTTGCGAAAAATAGTTTTAGACAAACAACACATGATGATGACGATGCAATGCACAAATTCAACGCGATTTTCTAGTAGTGGTTTTGCGGGATGCCACAATGAACCCCGCCAATTCCTCTTGAATGGCTCGTATGCGTTCAAATGGTAGGAGTTGGTCCCGCATCCGTTCGATCTGAATATATATGAAGAATGGGCCGTCAATATATATATAAGAATCAAACTCAACACAATTGATGGTAATAAAATAATGTTGTGGACTTTGTTTACTTACTCTAAGTTGTTCTAGTGCGGCTTGGCCTGTCGCACATATCGTATTGCGAATAAATTCGCAAACATAGTACCCACATAAGTTATTGCCGTGTCCCTGATGCGCGCACTTTACGAGAATAGAGAGTTCAATCAAAATAATAATCAATAAAGCATGATATAATGGAATTGGAAGCTAGCTAGTATTACTTACATTTTGGTCTACAAATTTTAGTTCTTCTGACCATTGACCCACGGCCCTGCCCGTGAACATTTTCCAAATCCTGTCCGACAAAGAAAATGGATAAAGGAGTAATTAATTACTTATTGTCACGAAAGTTGCCGATCTAGTGCGATAATATGATTGAAATTACCTCTGGAGCATCTCTCTAAAGTCTGACCATAGCTCTTTTTCTTTTCGTAACGATTCCATGACAAGGACTTTTCCTGAGTCGGGTTGAATGACTAGCAGAATAAAGTGGAACCTACGCACGCATAACTCATCATCAGTTACACTTAACATCGAGTAAGCCGAAACAGAATGTGTACAAGAGAGAGGGTAACAGTACTCACGAGAAGTTGTAAGGCAATAGTATTTCCCTTTTGGTTTGTTGTCTCAGTAAAGACTTTAGCAAGTAATCTTCTGTTTGCCCGGGTTTGTCTCTTACCACTTCTTCATGAACTCTATTTGGGTCAACGAACCCAATGTCAAAAGGGCCTCCTTTCATGCATTCCATAACCTTTTTCCTGCATAATAGTATATACATATATGGTGAGCATATATATATACATGCAATTAATGAAGTGAATGAGATGAGATAAAAATTACAGAAATAGTACTTACACACAATAAAGGCTGATGGCAGATTTGTCGAGTTCCTTCTGATTGAATAGAAAATGCAAGTCTTGAATGTTGAAGTCGATCGCGTCGTCTCCGCACAAGAAAATCTGATCTCTTATATGCGCCGTGATCCATTCTTCTTTTCTCGTCTTGCAGAAATGAAGGTACCACTTGTGCAATTTTCGCATCTTTGTTGGTAGATTCTTGAGCTCCTCTTTCTTGACTAGATTCTTCCCATACTTCCATGGCTGTATGGGGTTGACATCGCATTTGGGCAAGTTGTCTCCCATGACGTTCAAGTATGCAATGTAAGTCATCCCCATCTCATTGGCCTTTCTTTGTAGCTCTGCCTCGTAATCATCTACGGGAGGAGCGTCCCGTTTGTCAAACATTTGGAGTGGGGCGCATGATTGGTTTTCCTGCTCTCCGAGCATGGGAACTGTTTTCTGGGGTGCCTCACGACTGCTACTTTCAGTCTCCCTACGGCGCCTTGCATCCGCCTTCAAAATCTGGCGCTCGTAGTCCGGCACAAGTGGGGTTTCAGGTTTCAAAAGATTTTTGTAAAACTTCTCCACCACCGCCGGATCTATTTTCTCCTTTGGCTCGGCCCGTCTAGGTGCAAAGAATTTCTTGACCTGTTCTCCCGAGATCCTATTGGTCTCCTCGTCGCTGCGATTCCACGGTAAAACCGGCAATGGCTTGGCGGAAGGCTGCGGGACGTAGTTTTTTGAACTCTTTGGCGTACGGTTTCCTGCGGATTTCTTTGTGGCAGTGCTACTGATGCTCCTCGTGGCAGTGCTCTTCCGCTTACGCTGAGGAGATGGCTGAAGCACCGGAGATGGCTGACGGGCCGGAGATGGCTGCCGCGCAGGAGATGGCTGACGGGCCGGAGATGGCTGCCGCGCAGGAGATGGCTGACGGGCCGGAGATGGCTGCCGCGCAGGAGATAGCTGAAGCGGCTCAGACTGCTGACGCTGCGGAGACGGCGGGGGTGCCAGTGACCTCCAATTTGGAAGCACAATGTGTTCCTTCTTCCAAAGAATGGTTGTTTTCACTGCAAATTTGAGTTGAGTTTCCCCTTCACCTGTAGCATGGTCAAGCTGTGCTTCCTCATATTCCTTCACAACCTCATCCACCCCGACAATAGCATAGCCATCTGGAATCGGTCGACAGTGGTAAGTTCCACCAGCTACAGGAGGTAAGGCATAGCCGACAGCCACCTTAATGGATAAGCCCATTAATCTCACATGCAGCTCAGCGTGTTCGCTCTCCGTGATCTCATCAACGGGGTATCGAGGACCCGTCATTTCAAGCGTGGGCTACACGTTCTCCGTGGAAGCCACACTGCTTTTCCGCGCAGAGTCTGGGCCGCGGGCAGTTTCCAATGCAGGCTCTTCATGCCGCTGAGATGGGCCGGTAGCTTGATGGCTCTGTTGTGCATTCACTTGCGTCTGCAGCGCCGCAAGTGCATGTTCCATCTGTGTCATCCGCTCTGTACGCTCTTTTTCTTTTCTACCGCACCATCTATATGAGTCGCTCCAGTCGGCAAACCCATCCTTCCACGTCATACCCCCTGTGCCTCGTGCATGTCCAGGGTGTTCTTTTTTACCGATGGCGCGTGTGAGCTGGTCATTCTCTCTGTCGGGATGGAAGGTCCTGGCGGATGTTTCCTCGTATGCCGTGATGAGTTCAGTGACGGGTTTGGCAAGGATGGTTGGGAAGATACACAATCCTGTTTCTGGGTCCAACCTTGCCCCGATTCCGTAGAACCAAGTCTTTGCACGTAGGTCCCACCCATCTGTCTGGGGTGTGATCCCTCTCTCGCGCAGGGCCCTCTCAGCTTCCTCCCACTTAGGCCTCTGAGATATGTAGCCACCTGACCCCGTCCTCTGGTGATATTCCTTCTTCAGGGCATTAAGCGTATTGGTTTCTGACCTCTTTTTAGCTATACCACTTTTTTTATATGTCTCAAATTCGGGCCAGTGAGGTCTTATCTTCGCATAATATGCGTCTTCGAAATCTGGAGTCTCGCCAGATTTGACAAATTTGTTCAATTTTGTCTTCCAGTTGCGGAAAGCCTCAGCCATCTTCTTTAGAGTCCACTCTTTGACCTTTTTCTTTATAACCGGGTTGTTTTCATCCTCCTCTGGCGGAAGGGTGAAATTTACCAACAACGAATTCCAAAGCGTTTCTTTGGATCTGTCATCGACAAAGGTACCGTCGCCCTTCTTTGGCTTATTCCAATTTTCAATTATGATTGGGATTTGGTCCCTAACAAGAACTCCAGCCTGACGTATAAATTTGTCTGCGGCCTTCTTGGGCTCCATCGGCCTGCCATCAACACGGACTGCTTCGATCGTGAACTTTGCACGATCTTTCAACCGCTGGCTCGCGCCTCGCTTGCTCTTTTTCGTAGAAGAAGATGGTTGCTGGCTGGTCGATCCAGAGGGCTAAAAGAAGAAAGAAGCGTTAATTAATACATGTAGAAGAAGATTGTTGGTGGAAGTCAGCTGAGGCTTAATCAATGCATATACCTCGCCGGACTTTGTAACCATTAAATTGCGTTCACCGGAGTCTTCATCTTCTCCATGACTAGTACTTGAGCTGTCGTCGTCATGTCCCTCCAAGTTCAGATATTGTGAGGTGTCCTCATCAATAATGTTCTCCATTATTTCTTCTTCTTCAAGGTTTCTACTAAGTGGATCCATAGTTTCTAAAACAATAATATTATCTAGAGTAAGAGTGTAAACATTCAAGTGGACTTGGATTCATACACAAATATACATATTATTCATACCAAAATACACAAATAAATACACAAATGAGTCAGAGGTCCAATTTGTATACAAGTTTTAATCTATGCATGTAGTACAATTTATCGAGCAAACAAGTTTTAATCAGGATGAGTCAGCAATCACACACGTGGCAGACACGTGGCGCTCACCGGTGGGGTGACGTTGGTCTCGTCAGGCGGCGGTGCTCGTCGGACGGATGCGGCGGTCTCGTCGGGCGGCGGAGCTAGCGGCGGGCTCGTCGGGCGGCGGGCGGCGGGCGGCGTCGGCGTTGAGGCGTGGCCTACGAGCTCCGAAGCGGCGGCGGCGAGACGCTCCTGCACGGGGAAGAGAGCGAGATGGTCAGGGCTCCTCGAAATAGGCTTGCGCCCCGCTATATTAATATAGCAATCACAAGATACAATGACAATGTTGGAGGAACAAAAAAGGGGAAGGTGAAATAAGTTATGGGTCCCAAATTGTCTAAAGGAATCAGCGTGGAGCGCCTGCAATCGGCCGTCCCGATCCGTTCTTCCTCGTCACCGACGCCGTTCGCCATCGCCATTACCTCCGTTCCCAATCTCCCCCGTCCTTGTCGATGTCACTCACGCGTCAAGGGTGAGCTCACGGTCCTCTAGGACCTCTCCAATCCTCCCATCTCTCTCTGGTTCGAGCTCGCGCCGAGAGCCTCCCATTGCCGCCGTCGGCCGTCGTGCACACGGACGGAGCCCCACCGTGTTCTTGGATCCATGAGGTAGACCTTAGCATCTCGGCGTGGTTCCTGGGGTTTGTCCCTCTGCTCAACAACCACCGCCGCCGCGAGCGCCTCTGTCCATCACCGCTCTTCCTCTCCCCTCCTTGCTTGCCGCCTGCCGCATCTCCCCTCTTCGCTTCGCCGGTTCCCACCTCCGAGCGTCACCCGCACCCTCCCCATCGAACTCCTCTGCATCCACCTCCCTCCGCTCTGGCCGTCCGCCTCGCCTCTGCTTCTGTCTACCTCTCCCGTCGCCACTCGATGAGCTCGCTGGGCCGAGCGCCGCGCCCTTGCCTCGCCCTCCGGCCGCTCGTCCTCAGCGCCCCAACCTCCGCCGCCGGGGCCCTCCCCACACCTCCTTCTGCGACGCCTGGCCGCCACCGGGGCCGACGGCGCCGCCTCCGCACTTCCCCGACGCCAAGCCCGAGCCCGACCACGGCCTCGCCACGCCAACCTTGCGCCCTCGCCAACTGCGAGTCCACGGCTCCGGCCGTGCCGTGCGCCCCCGTCGGTCTTGCCCTCCAGCGCCACCGCCTGGCTCGCCCTCTGCGAGGTCGACCCGACACCGCCTACGGTCGCCGCTGCGCCCGCGTCGTCTGTCCTCCGTCGGCCTCCTCCCTGGTACCCGCCGCAGCGACGACCTTCGGCCATCGTCGTGTGGAGACATAGAGGGAGGGGAATGATGCGGGGAAGAGAGGGTCGGGGGCGGCGGACCTCGAGCTCCGAAGCGGCGGCGGCGAGACGGCGGGTCGGGGGCGGCGGACCTCGAGCTCCGAAGCGGCGGCGGCGAGACGGCGGGTCGGGGGCGGTGAGACGGAGGACCTCGATCGATCAGTGGGGGGAAGAAAGGAAGGGGAAGGGGAAGGTGAAATAAATACACACCCCCCCTTTAACACCGGTTCGTGGCTGGAACCGGTGTTAAAGGGGGGGCGTTTCCCGCGCGCATTTATTACCCCCCCCCTTTAACACCGGTTCGTGGCAGGAACCGGTGTTAAAGGGGGGGAATTCGTTTGCGCGCGTATTTATTACCCCCCTTTAACACCGGTTCCAGCCACGAACCGGTGTTAAAGGGGGGGGTGGGTGCGCGCGGGAAACGAAATAAATGCCCCCCCTTTAACACCGGTTCCTGTCTGGAACCGGTGTTAAAGGGGGGCATTTATTTCATGCATTAAAGGGGCTTTTTTAATTCAAAAAATATGATATGAATTTAGAAAATTCATATCTTTTTCATTTCAACTCAGAAAAATATGAATAATATATCATAATTTTCAGAAAAATAATATCTATCCATTCATGTAAATCATTTTATATTTACTTTACATGAAATTTTTTAAAATAATTAAAACACTTATTTCATGCATTAAAGGGGCTTTTTTAATTCAAAAAATATGATATGAATTTAGAAAATTCATATCTTTTTCATTTCAACTCAGAAAAATATGAATAATATATCATAATTTTTAGAAAAATAATATCTATCCATTCATGTAAATCATTTTATATTTACTTTACATGAAATTTTTAAAATAATTAAAACACTTATTTCATGCATTAAAGGGGCTTTTTTAATTCAAAAAATATGATATGAATTTAGAAAATTCATATCTTTTTCATTTCAACTCAGAAAAATATGAATAATATATCATAATTTTCAGAAAAATAATATCTATCCATTCATGTAAATGATTTTTATTAGATCAAATCATATTTTAATGCCGCATCTTTTGTATTAACATCTTTTGTATTACCCTTCTCGTTCTCAGGATGCATAGGCTCTTCAGGGGCCTTCAGACGTTGCTGGTCCTGTCGTGCTTCCGGTGTATCTTTTGTCTTCCCATACACTCCTAGAAAGCCTAGCAGGTTCACGCAAACATTCTTCGCCACGTGCATCACGTCGATTGAAGAGCGGACCTCTAAGACTTTCCAATAGGGTAGGTCCCAAAATATAGATTGCTTCTTCCACATGGGCGCGTGTCCGGCATCGTCATTCGGAACAGATAGACTGCCAGGACCTTTTCCAAAGATTACTTCTAGGTCCTTGACCATACCAAATACCTCCTCACCGGTACGGAGGACAGGCTTCCTCCGGGGTTCTGCCAGACGTTTGAAATGCTTGCCTTTCTTTCTTACTGGATGCAGGTTCGGAAGAAATCGGCGATATCCTAGGTACACAACCTTCTTACATTTATCCAAATATACACTTTCAGTATCATATAAACAGTGTGTGCATGCATTGTATCCCTTGTTTGTCTGCCCTGAAATGTTACTAAGAGCAGGCCAATCATTGATGGTTACGAAAAGCAATGCTCGTAGGTCAAATGGCTCCCCTTTGTGCTCATCCCACATACGTACACCTGGTTTGGCCCACAGCTGTAAAAGTTCTTCAACTAATGGCCTTAGGTACACATCAATGTCGTTGCCGGGTTGCCTCGGGCCTTGGATGAGCACTGGCATCATAATGAACTTCCTCTTCATACACAACCAAGGAGGAAGGTTATAGATACATAGGGTCACAGGCCAGGTGCTGTGACTGCAGCTCTGCTCACCAAAAGGATTCATGCCGTCTGTACTTAGACCAAACCTTAAGTTCCTTGCGTCACGTGCAAAGTCCGGGTACTCTTGCTCGACTTTTCTCCACTATGACCCATCAGTGGGGTGTCTCAACATCGCGTCTTTCTTACGGTCTTCCATGTGCCATCGCAACAACTTGGCATGCTCTTTATTTCTGAAGAGACGTTTTAACCGTGGTATTATAGGAGCATACCACATAACCTTGGCGGGAACCTTCTTCCTAGGGGCCTCGCCCTCAACATCGCCAGGATCGTCTCGTATGATCTTATACCGCAGTGCAGTGCATACCGGGCATGCATCCAAATTCTCGTACTTCTCACCGCGGTAGAGGATGCAGTCATTAATGCGGGCATGTATCTTCTGCACGTCTAATCCTAGAGGGCAGACAAACTTCTTTGCTTGGTATGTACTGTCAGGCAACTCATTATTTCTTGGAAGAAGATTCTTCATTTTTACCAACAACTTTGAAAATGCGCTGTCAGTCACACCATTCTCTGCCTTCCATTGCAGCAAATCCAGTGTGGCACCTAGCTTTTTGTGGCCATCTTCGCAAGTTGGATACAACAATGTTTTGTGATCCTTTAACATCTGCTCCAGCTTCTCCTTCTCCTTTTCAGTTTCACATTCTTCCTTTGCATCAGTAATGGCCCGACCAAGATCGTCATCAGCGGGCCCATCTGCTCCCTCTTGATCTTCATTATCTACCTCCGTTGCATTATCATCATATTCAGGATACATATTATGATAGTTTTCATCATCCTCTTCTTCTTCGTTGTCTTCCATCACAACCCCTTTTTCTTCGTGCTTGGTCCAACAATTATAGCTGGGCATGAAACCAGATCGAAGCAGGTGGGCGTGAATGGTTCTGGTATTTGAGTAGTCTTTCTTGTTCTGACAGTGAACACACGGACAGCACATAAAACCATTATGACCACGGTTTGCATTAGCCACAACGATGAAATTTTGGAGGCCCGTAATGTACTCGGAAGTGCGGCGGTCACCGTACATCCATTGCCGATTCATCTGCATTAATATGTAGTATATATCAAAAAATAATAGGGAGATGACCATTTATATATATAGTACATCAATGACACATGAAACTATAGTTGCCGACCTCGACCGAGACGGAAAGAGCAACAAGAAAGCTTATTTTGAACTCTCGGGCATTTCACCGAACACCTCTAGTGCATATGAAAAAAACACAAACTAGCACTCTTCACACCCTCTTGCTAGGCTCCAAAATGTGAAAGAATGGAAGAGTGGGGTGTGTGTGGGCTGGGGTGGTGTCTTATATAGCCCCCCCCCCTTTAACACCGGTTCGGGCCACGAACCGGTGTTAAAGGGGGGGGTGCGCGGGTCACTGGTGCAGGGACCTTTAACACCGGTTCGAGCCACGAACCGGTGTTAAAGGGGGGCTCCTTTAATGCCGCAGAGGCCACGCTGGTACGGCCCCCCCTTTAACACCGGTTCGTAGAAGAACCGGTGTTAAAGCCCATTTTCGGGATCAACAAAAGCCCTCGTTTCCACAAGTGCATAAAGTCCATGGAGAAATGCACAACAATTTTTTTCGAAAAACATCCCGTGCATAATAGAACCAACTATCAAGATACTTACTTATTTATAAATGCTAAAATAGATGCAAACTAACGGGAAAAAAGTGGGCCACATACACATACAAACACACTGATATAAAGGTTATTCCGTATATAGATCTGATTTTCTCAGTTTCATATTTTATTTGGATTTAGATATAGTTAAATACAACAAAATGTCATAAAGTAAAACTTCAAAAACTAACATCACTTTCACGACAAATTGAGGATTACTTTAGCATCGCTTATTTTTACAAATATATGTTTGAGTTGTAAAACAAAAAACCATGATCTTTAAATTTACAGATATATTTACCTAGATAATGATTTGAGATGTAATACAAAGAACAGTGACGATTGCAAACTAAAATTTATAAGAAAACTTTGTTTTGGTGACAATAACCTATAGAGATGTAAAAATATTTGATATAAATAGAGTGAGTATCCAGTAGCTCCTTCCTATGCTTGGTCAATTTGTAGATGTATGAGGATGTTGTGGAGGCGAAGTTAGAGGAGTACTCGCCGCAACTCTGAGTGGTGGGAGAACCTCGAGCACCAGATGTCCAGACCAAGTGGGAAGAGTAAGAGCTCGATGACCATCGCTTGGTCAAGGTGTCCAACACGTCTCTGCTCTAGCGAAATTGCATGGGTTATTTACGCGGAAAAACAGAAGCTAAATAATGAGTCTCACACCTGAATCATACGCTACGATTGAAACCAAGATTATGCCAATTGCGGCAAAGACTAAGTCTAGCATGAACGATACCGAGTCCTCGCGCTTCAACAAAATCAATATAGTCGTCATCATCCCTTCTGAAAATGAGGACGGTCTACTAAAAATAAAAAATATAGATTATTTGTATATAATAAATTGTTTATGGCCTATTTTGTTCAATTCATTTTTGAAAGTCATTTTCTTATTAGTTTTTTTATAAAAACAAAAGTGTGTGTACACTGTTTATGCGGAACAAGCATGTGGGTGGGTTTAATAGTACATAGTTTACTGCCAAATGTTCATTCTATTGGATCAAATGATTGTCATATACTAATGAAGAATAGATAATTTGTAAGAATAATAACACAAAGCAAGAGAATGAAATGAACATGGACAGAAGATGTTTTCAGGCTCATCATGTCGGGCTGCTCCCACACCAAAGAAAAAAAAAGAACATCCATTCAGCTACGTACTCTCTAGTTGTTGATATATTTAACCTACTATATTAAGTTCTCGACAGAGTCTCACACAATGTGATCTGTACACATATCACTCCACAAGACAACTAATTAACATAGAGTGTTCAACGCATCAGAGTTACACGGACCACACGGCATCTAGGGGGTCAAGGGGATGTGGATACTTCAGATGCGGGTCATGCCGATGCCGCCGCCATGGATGATGGGCGGGGAGGCCGCGGCGGCGGAACGGGCCTTGGCGTAGAAGATGTAGTGGAGCTCGGTGAAGAGCGCGGTGAGGAAGGTGAAGGCAGCGCCGGCGGCGAAGACACCCTTGCGCAGCATGGCGCAGCGCGGCGGCCCGTTGATGAAGTAGTCGCTGTACTTGGTGTGGTACGCGTTCCGGACCGACCCTGCCAGCAGGCACAGCTCCGCGATCAGGAACGTCAGCCTGCACCGTTTTTCAGAGCTTCAGAGGTTCAGATTTTCCAGAGATAACGGTTGCATAGTTTTGAAGGATTTGTTGCACAGATAAATGTGATTATGTGATCATATCTCAAAGTTATAGGAAATCCTGAAAAAGAAACTTAGATACGCACATCTATACCTTTTCTGTGAGCTTTTTCTACGTACGTGAGTTTTACCTTTTTTTTTCTACAAGACCACAACTGATGCAGCGTAACCCTCCAGCATAATATATTTTTGTCACAGTACAATCTAGCTTGTCGTGGATATAGGTAACATTTTTTGATGTCAAAAAATGCTTGAATTTCTCTTCGCCATCTTGAGAATAAGCTATTTAAATTGTTTACCTCGTTTTATCAATTACCCAACCGGTTTGTTTGCCTTTTTGTGGTGAATATATGGAAGTAAAGGATGGACGAATTGGGGTAAACGGTTGTGTATAAGTACAAAATTGTATAGTGAGTAAATGTCAACTATATGTGAATAAACCAAATGGTCAATTATTAGAAAAAAATGGCAAAGACAAAAAAAGCAAAGGAAAATAGAGGGATGTAGTCTTTAATAAAGATACAAAGTACTCCCTCCGTCTTCAAATAGGTGAAGTATAAACTTATTTAAGAAGTCAATATTTTTTTTAAAAAAAAATTGCGTGATTCTCTTTTTGAGAAATAAAAGTCAACAAAAGCTTTGGGTACCATAGCTTTTGATTATGGATTAGACACTATAGAACTAGAAGCTGCCAGTCTTTGTGTGTAGGGTAGGAACAATAAGACCTTTTTCAATGGATGTTTCTTAGCACGGTATCATAGACAAATTATTTATGTGGCACTATAGTTAATGAAAAGAGAAGGTGAGGTTGTATCTTAGTTTAGCTAGAAACCTTGTTGCACGGTATCATAGGCAAAAATATATGGTTAGTCCAATCAAATGCATGCATGTATCCAAAATCGTTAAATATAGAGCAACTCTTAGGATACAATCCATTATACTCCATTGCCTAAAATAACAAGCTAAGAGACATCCCATCACGAAAGGCCTAATAAACGGCGCATTAACCGGGAACAACACATCGACGGGGAAAAACTAGCTTATCTCGGGGGCAAAAAAAAAAAAAACGAGCAGTTGCTAGCTAAGCCAATCAAAGGTCGATACGTGGGCAGGATTTCTGTCAAGGAAAAAGATGGATGCTAGAACGTGGGACGCAGCTGGAGTAGTCCTAATTAACTAGTATGAACTAATTATTATTACCAGCAGATGATGAAGCATACGCCGGAGAATGCGCGCCACCGGCCAGGGGAGAGCGCGCGGCCGCAGCAGAAGCACCTGCTGGCGGCCATGGCGATGGCCTGGCCGAGGAGGAGCAGGGCGAGCGCGCCGACGCCGTACCAGGTGGATGCGTCCGTGGTGTAGACGCAGTAGGACCTCCCGGCGCCGTCCTGGCTCACGTCCGCCTGCCCGCGCCCGATGATTGACATAAGTTTCCGCCAGCAGCAGCGACAGAAGAGAGTAGCCTGAAGTGTGTGCGTGGGCAAGGCAGTGCTGTGCTCACCGTGCTCCGGCGCTGCTCGGCGCCGATGGCGAGGACGAAGGCGAAGATGTCGAGGAGGAGCACCAGCGCGATCACCACGATGGACGCCATGGTGGAGTCAGTGAGTCACACCAGCAGCTGATCCGCAGGTCGGTCCGTGGATCGGTCGAATTCCTGGGACTGCTTGGAGCACTCGTAGCCTGAGCTAAGCTAATCTAAGGTAGGAGAGGAGAGCTGGGCAGCTCGCTGGCTCACTTTCCTCTGGGGGTTGGAAAAGGTGGGATGGGATTAGGCCGAGCAGCAGCAGCAGAGGATGGGCATCGGAGAGGTGGTGGCACGGCACTACCGGGTCTGAGGTTGACGTCCCCCTTACCTTACTTTGTTTCTTCCTTCCTTTTGCCCCGCACACATTCGCGCCTGGGTCTACTCCGCTCTGCTGTCCGCCGTTGACGCGCAGGCCCCGCTGGCAGGAACTCACCACTGCCGACGCTGCCTGGTGGCCTGGTGGTTATCTTGGAGACTAAACAATCTCACCCCTTTCCTTGTGGGCGAAGGATTCCCTCCATGGGACGATGCTTTTTGCCGTTTTCTCTCTAGGAACCAATGATGCGCCGGGTGGGCACTGGCGCCAGACGTCGACCGTCGACCGTGCGGCGCCCAAGGTCTACCATGTACTGTACTAGCTAGTAGCTCGGTGACGGTGAGACTGACACTGGTGTAGTGCACTTTGCGGTGGCGAGTAGCTAGCTGCTACGGTGGTGCAGGCAGTTGGGGCGTCGAATTTTGGAGATTGGGCAGTAGCCAGGTGAGGAGGCGGTTGCGGCTAGATAGGCACAGAGAAACTAGCCAAAAGATCTGATCGGGGATGGCCGGTCGTTCTCCGGCAAAGACTAAATAGCTGCACCGTCTGCGTGCGGAGGCTGCAACCGGCTGAATTGACAGCGGGGTGCGACGTCACTTCGATACGTGCAGATCGAGGAGCTGCTGCTACATGGAAACAAATCAACAATGAATCCCTCCCCCCCCGGCGGTGTCTCCTTCGATCGGCGTCGGCGTGGAACATATTATGGTGGCGTGAGATAAACAAGATTGCGTGCGTGGGGCTCGTTTGTTCTAGTTCTGCCCTTCTGTGCCATCCCACGACCCTCTATTCAAATTAGCGGCCGCATGTTGGCTCGATATATACACGGATTTTACGCGAGCTACAAAATATTATTGGAGGAACGTCTGCTATGATGCTAGTTAGTCCCGTGTGGATTGTAGAACTCACTGTAGGGATATTAATTTGTTTATAGATAGATGCTAACTCATGGTAAAAAGAATAGGACATTCTATGTATAAGATGTTTTAGCAAACGAAATTATAGCTTGCGGAAACGTCTTATTAGTAAACAGACAGAGTATAAAATAAACTCGATCGCATATATTATTAGCTAGATAGGCGTGATCCTGTCACATCGTATGTTCTCCTTTTGGATTATGTACAGAATGAATTAAGAACAATGTCACAATCTAAATCTCTACTACATACCGAGTATTACTTTAGCGTCGGTGTATTCTATCAATGGTTGCTTGAGTCGTATCACAATAAACCATCGGTCCTAAATTTCGGTCACAATTTTCTTGATAATGTTGTGAGATGTAATAGGAAAAAAATCATATGATTGTCAAGAAAAATCAATAGATTTAGTGAATATAAACTATAAACATGTAAAAATGTTTGATATAGATAGATAGCAAACCAGAAGCAATATGCTGCTCCTACTGCTACTGCTACAGCAGATTCACAAGTACCAGACAAGGCAAGTTTCACTGGTAAACTCTTAAACTTGTTGAACTGTTGAATAAGATGTAGTTTGTCACACTGAGATATCAATCTTAACAATGCAGCCTGCAATAGTAAGCCTAGTCTAATGTTGCATGGTCTCAGTCTCAAATTCAGACTCAGCATGAAGCTCAAACTTAGTCCAATGTTACAACAAGGAATTTCCCATCTACTGATGATATTGCATGGTCTCAGCTTATTTAAAGTTTGTATTGCAGAAGTATTGTCGTCTAAATAAAGATATGGACGTGAACATATGTAATATATATCATTGTAATACTTTTAATTAAATTTGAACCTCTGCAATTGTTGTGGACGAATTGTAATGTCACTATAATATATGTCACTGTAATGTGGTTTGTATTGATTTGATTTGAGTGCATTAACTAATGTAATTCGATTGATGTGAGCCATTTTGAAAATGTACACAATTGGTTCTATATTAAACCTCTATGGCTGGCTTTTGGCTAGGATTTAGAGGCATTAGTCATAGTTTCTCAAAAAGTTGGTTTTTAGAGGCACTCCTCAAATGGTTGGTTTTTAGAGGCTCAAGACATAGTGCCTTGAATGGTTGGTTTTTAGAGGCACTAGTCATAGTGCCTCAAATGGCTAGGATTTAGAGGCACTAGTCATAGTGCCTCAAATGGTTGGTTTTTAGAGGCTCAAGGCATAGTGCCTCAAATGGCTAGGATTTTAGTGTTGGAATTATTCCCTAAAGGCAATAATAAAGATGCTATTATTATAATTCTTGTTCATGATAAAGTTTATATTCCATGCTAGAATTGTATTAAGCGGAAACTTTGATACTTGTGTGGTTTATGAACAACATTGTGTCCCTAGTACGCCTCTTTGGACTAGCTCATTGATTAATGATGGTTAAGGTTTTCTAACCATAGACATGAGTTGTCGATTAATAATGAGATCATATCATTGGGAGAATGATATGATGGACAGACCCAAATCAAGCAGAGCAATTAGATCGTGTCATCGTGTTCATCTTTGCGAAGCTTTTTCTTATGTCAAATATTGTATTCCTTAGACCATGAGATAATGCAACTCCCTGGTATCGGAAGAAAGCTTTGAGGTCATCAAACGTCATCCTATGAGAGGGTGATCATAAAGGTGTCTCTCAGGTGATTGGAAAGTACTTGTTGGGTTGTATGTATCGATATGGGATTTGTCCCTCCCAAGTCGGAGAGATATACTTCGGGCCCACTCGGTAATCAATATCAACACTGCTTGCAAGCACGTGGTTAAGGAGTTAATCACAAAGTGATATCGGATTACGGAACGAGTAAAGTACTTGCTGTGAACGAGATTGAACTAGGTATGCCGATACCAACGATCGAATCTCGGGCAAGTAAAATATCGCGTGACGAAGGGAATATATATGGGATTAATTGAATTCTGGCATCGTGGTTCATCTGTATGATCATCGATGAATATGTGGGAGTCAATATGGGTTTCTAGATCCCGCTGTTGATTATTGATAGAAGATCATGTCTGCATATTCTCGAACTCGTAGGGTCACACACTTAACGTGCCTCGACGCTAGGATAGTATGGATAATTGGTTTGTGAGTTTTTGTTCGAAGTCTCGGATGAGATCCAGGACATCACGAGAGGTTCCATAATGGTCCGGAGAATAAGATTTATATAAAGGAAAGCAGTTTTTGGATTTCGGAATTGTTTCGGAATGTTCGATATTGTACCGGAAGGTTCTAGAAGCTTCCGGAGTGGGACCAACATGGCCCCACTTGTCGGAAGGGGTCGTGGGACTATGAGGGAGTGCCCTGGATGCATTGGGCCAGGGGCACAAGGCCCCATAGGCCCAGCCGGCCAAAACCCTAGGGGAAACCCTATGGGATCTTCTAGAAGAGGGAGAAGACTTGCCCCCCACTCCACCCTTGTGGCCACTGGCCCTAGGGCTTGGAGGAGAGGCAAGGGGGCCGGCCAGCCCTCTATATAAAGAGGGTAGGGGCGCACCCTCCTCCCCACCCCTCCTTGAACCCTAGCCGCCTACCTGCTGCCCTCCAGATCTCTCTCTCCCGACTGCGTGTAGGCGAAGCCCTGCCGCAGAAACTCTTCACCTTTGCACCACGCCGTCGTGTTGTAGATCCAATCTATCTCTCTATCCCACTTTCTGGACCAAGGAAGGAGGAGACGTTGCGGTGTCGTACGTGTGCATCTCTCGGAGGCATCGCCACTTGCGGCCTTGGATCGGATTGGATCGCGAGGAGGAGAAGGATAGTACGACTACATCAACCACGTTCTATTGAACGTTCCGCTGTGCGATTTCTTCAAGGTTATGAAGATCTCATCTATCCCTCTCGTTGATTGCATCTCCTAGATTAGATCTTGGCTTTCCCGTTCACATCCGTAGAATTTTTTTTGATTTACTATGCTGCAAAACCCTTCATTTAGAGGCACTAGTCATAGTGCCTCAAATTATTGGTTTTTAGAGACACTAGTCATAGTGGCTCAAATGGTTAGAATTTAGAGGCTCTCTAATTTGTGCCTCAAGTTGGTTTTTGAGGCACTAGTCATAGTGCCTCAAATGGCTAGGTTTTGGAGGCACTCTAATGTGTGCCTTAAGTTGGTTTTTGAGGCACTAGTCATAATACCTAAAATGGCTAGGATTTAGAGGCACTAGTCATAGTGCCTCAAATGACTTGGATTTAGAGGCACTTTTTGAAACTGCCTCAAATGACTTTTACCTACACGATTCGTCCCCGGCGTTTTTTAGTGCCTCAAAAACTCATTTGTAGCACTAATTTAACTATTATAGGCACTATAGAGTGCCTCTGAAACCATAGTGCGTATTGATTCGACGGCTGGCATTTCCTTGTGCGTTGTAACAGTCGGTTCGTTTCCGAGTTGTACCCAAATTGGGATCGCCCCGCTTTTTTTTTCTCCAACGGCTGTAATTTCCAAAGCCCGTAACCGGGTTCTATTCGAAGTCGGATCGCCCCCTTTCTTTCTCCTTGCTGACGCATTAAGTTGGATCCATGCCCATGCATGCCTAAGTCGGTTGCGAGCGCTTATATATATATGCTACATACCTCCTGCGCGAGACAATAAATCCTAAAACCTACAGCAAAGCAGTCGAGCTAGAATAGCATCGCCATGACCGCGGCGACGGCGACGGTCAAGTGGCAGGTGACCGGAGAGGGGCTAGATCTGGAGACGGCAAGGGCCGTGGCCGAAGAGCACAACATTCCCCTCGACGTAGTGCTCAAAGGATGCTTCGTGGCCGCCATCGACGGGCCCAACAGCTTTACCGGCGGCCTCCACGGAGTAGAGGACCACGTAATCGTCCCGCATCAAGGCAACATAGATTTCATCAAATTTGCAGACTACACAGCATTCGCACATTCCTGTACGTTGGGTGCCACCCAACGGCCGGCCGGCGCAAGGCTCGTGGTGACGGTCATGCCGTATGCGGATCTCGATTCGTGCGAAAAGCTGCTGCTGCTGCTGCTGCTCCTGCTCCTGCTCCTGCTCCTGCTCCTGCTCCTGCTCCTGCTGCTGCTGCTGCTCCTGCTGCTGCTCCTGCTGCTGCTGCTGCTACTGCTACTGCTACTGCTACTGCTACTGCTACTGCTACTGCTACTGCTACTGCTACTGCTACTGCTACTGCTACTACTACTACTACTACTACTACTACTACTACTACTACTTTGAGATCGCAAACTAGGATATCCTGCTTTGGAAGAAGAGAGACCTGACTGCTATTAAGGAGGAAGTGAACAAGTGCCACAACCTAATGAACTATCTGGAGGAGTTCACTCCAACCAAATTCCGTAGTCTAGCACTTCTTCCTGTGGGCGATGATCGGAAGATGGCCAAAGAACGCCTGATGAAAGCTCACCTGGACGCGAAAGAGTACGATGACGCCCACCAGTTGCTACTCACTCTGGACATAAGGAGGCACCACACAATATTCAGATCAGTCGGGTGCTACGACCCCTGCTGTACAAACTATCCTACTGATGGTGGCCAGACCGCGCAGAAACAGCAGACGGCAGACCATCTTGAGGCATACAAGAGAGAGCTGGATCTACAGCTTGGAAAATCAGCAATGGACGTATACCCTGAGTAGGCGGATATACTTAGGATGGAGGCGCAACGCAAGTTCCGGACCGAGATCGCCGACGCACGGCGACAAATCCAAGACGTGGTTAACACAGCTAAATTAGAGGTTCAACGTGTTCTTCAGCAGTTGCTTGCCATGGGGCAGAACCCAAGCCTTATCGGATGTGGGATATGAGATCTCATCTAGATATACACAGTCACTAGTATTAGACCGCGTAATATTGTTAGTCTCCTCGTGCCTCTTTATATAAAATCCTTTTTATTTATATCTGTGTGTGGTTTCGGTTATATACTGTAGTATTTTACCTAGTACCTACTTTCTTTCGTAATCAACGCGGAAACATTCCTTCCAAACAATCACTCAACCCATGCGGGGCACACGAACTGACTTCATTTGATCGATTTCATATTGGTTCTTTGGACATTGGGATTTCCCAAAACTATCGCCCTTGACTATGGGAGCAGGTGTTGCATTACTCACATGCATATTGTATTTCTTTAAAATCTTTTCACAATACGCTTTCTGCGATAGTCCTAACACTTCATTCTTTCTATCTCGGTGAATTTTTATGCCCAAAATATAAGAAGCTTCACCAAGGTCTTTCATGTCAAAATTTGATGACAAGAACTTCTTTCTCTCTAGTAGTAGACTAACATCACTGCTAGCAAGCAAGATGTCATCCACATACAGAATTAGGAAAATATATTTCCCACTTTTGAACTTTGCATAAATGCAGTTGTCCTCAACATTCTCTTTGAATCCAAATCTTTTAATTGTATCATTGAACTTTAAATACCACTGTCTAGAGGCTTGCTTTAACCCATAAATGGATTTCTTTAGGCGGCATCCCATATGTTCCTTCCCCTCCATGAAAAAACCCTTGGGTTGTTTCATGTAAACATTTTCTTCTAAATCTCCATTTAAAAATAACGTCTTAACATCCATTTGATGTAACTCTAAATCAAAATGTGCAACTAGTGCCATTATGATTCTGAAGGAGTCCTTACATGAGACCGGAGAAAAAGTCTCATTATAATCTACCCCTTCTCTTTGCGTAAAGCCTTTTGCCACAAGTCTAGCTTTATACTTTTCTACATTCCCGTTGGAGTCATACTTTGTTTTGAAGACCCATTTTCATCCTACTGTTTTGGCTCCTTTAGGAATTTCCTCTAAGTCTCAAACATTGTTGGAACTCATTGATTTCATTTCATCTTCCATTGCCTCCACCCACTTGGCTGAGTGAGGGCTACTCATGACTTCTTCATATGAGGTAGGATCGCCCTCCATATGAACTGTGTTGTACACTTTATAAATTTCTTTAGAAATGGCTGGTCTTCGTTCTCTTTTAGACCTTCTGAGTTCATTAGACTTTTGCTCATTTCTTGCCTCAGGTTCTGGCACATTCTCAGTATGTGGTTGTTCTGGCTCCCTTTCGTGCTCAACAGTGGGTTCAGGTGGCTCCTGATGGACAGGTTCCGAACTTTCTCCCATTTGTCACGTGTGGAGTCACAACAGGTGCCGGCACCACAACCTCAGGGGTTGTAGATGGTGGCACAACAGGTAGCGAGAAAAATGGCTCCTGAGTCATCGGATTAGGTGCATGCACCCTCTTCTCCTCAAGATCAATTTCCCGAGCTACCATGCTCCTCCTCATCAATTCGTCCTCCAAGAAGACATCATGTCTCGTTTCTACAAACTTTGTGTATCTGTTAGGACAGTAGAAATGATATCCTTTTGATTTATCTGGATAGCCAATGAAGTGGCAAGATACTGTTTTGGGGTCTAACTTTGCAATGTTTAGATTAAAAACTTTTGCCTCAGCTGGGCTCCCCCAGACCCTCAAGTGGTGCAGAGAGGGGACTCTGCCTGTCCACAATTCATACGGTGTTTTAGGCACCGACTTACTTGGTATTCTTTGAGAATGTGAATGACGGTTTTAAGCGCCTCCATCCACAATCCCAATGGGAGGGTGGAATAGCTCATCATGCTGCGCACCATATCCATATGGGTACGGTTACGCCTTTCAGCTACTCCGTTTTGCTGAGGTTCACCCGACATAGAATACTGGGCGACTATTTCATTTTCCTGTAGGAACCTTGCAAAGGGTCCTGGTACTTGACCATATGGAGTATGCTGACCGTAGTACTCACCCCAACGGTCAGACCGGACTATCTTAATTCTTTTATCATCCTGATTTTCTACCTCGGCTTTAAATTTTTTAAATTTATCCAATGCTTCAGATCTTTCTTTAGTTGGATAAATATAACCATACCGGGAGTGATCATCCGTGAATGTTATGAATGAATCATAGCCATCCACACTTTTCACCAGAAATGGTCCACAAATATCAGTGTGGATTATTTCTAGTGTAGCTATACTTCGGTTTGCACCCTTTTTTAATTTGCTTTACATAATTTCCTTTGATGCAATCTATACATTGCTCGATGTCTGAGAACTCTAACGGAGGAAGAATGTCATTTTTAACGAGGCTTTCTATTCTTCCCCTCGAAATATGGCCTAATCTGCAGTGCCATAACTTCGATGAGTCAAGAGTTCGCTTTCTTTTCTTTTGTTCTTTGTTCGACAAGGGAACTTGTTCATTCACATCACACACAGAAAATACTTTCTCATGCAAAGATAATAAATAAAGCTTGTCATGTAGTGAAGCAACACCCACACAAGTATCTTTCAACCAAATGGCACATTTGCCATGTCTGAAATAGCACTCATACAAGTATTTATCCAAGCACGACACACTTATTAAATTTCTATGAATGGAAGGAACAAATAAAACATCCTTAAGCAAAAGAGTAAAGCCATCAGCCATCTCCAGAGGAATGTCGCCAACAGCCTCCACTTCTGCTTGAATCCCATTCGCCACTTCAATGAATCTTTCTCTTTTTGGCAAAATCCTTGTCGAATGGAACCCCGTTTTTCGCCATTATGGACTTTAGCCATATTGGGCAATCCTTTTTGTTGTGGCCAACCTTTTTGCAATGGTGGCACTGGTCTTTGTCCCTAGGGGTAGTCTATTGGTACTGATGTTGGTGCTGTAGGGGGGCCTTGCCATGTGGCTTGGAAGGTGAGCCACCATGGTTACTGTTGGTGAAGTTCCTCTTCCTATTTTCCTTCACGTAGTTCAAGGAACCACCGTGAATGGACTTTATCCTTTCTTCCTCTTGAGAACACATCCCTATGGTCTTTTCAATGTCCCACTTTTTAGGGGACATGTTATAGTTGATGACGAAGTTCTCGAACTGTTGGGGAAGAGAGGCCATGACAAAATGCACCAGAAGAGCAGGCTTGAGCTCGAGGTCCGCATCCATGGGCTTTAACTTAGCCGCCATGTTGGCCATCCTCAAGATGTGCTCTATAATGCCATGTGGCCCTCCCGTATACTTTTCTGTCACCAGCTTTTTTAGCAGCTGGGTTGCATACATCTTACTGGCTCTTTATCTTTGCAAGGTACTCACCAACAGAGGCACATTCTTCAATTGAGCCCACTATTGCGTTCTCAATTGTGTTCTTGAAAAAAGCCAAGCACTTCTTGTTTGCATTGGCCCACTTTTGGTTATCTATTGAGTAGGCCAGCTCCTCCAAAGGAGCATGGTCTCTCTTTCTCTTTTCGAATGCAGCACTTTCCTCAACATCACCCCTCACTGGGTCCTCAGGCTTGACTGGCTGTTTAGTATCAACAACCAAGTCCACCTCGGCGCAGACAAAGGCCAGATCAACCTTTTTCCTCCATTCGGAATAGTTATCCCCTCTAAGCAGTGGGATATCCTTCAGGCAGCTCATGAGGTTGAGACCTCCTGAAAATCACAAAAGATGTGAGATAACCAAAAACAATTGTATGCATTAATCCAACGTTGATATAAATTAAGCATGCAATCGTTTGTGTCATTTAAAGTTATATCACCGTTGGGTAAAAATTAAATAAAATACACCTTTAATACTCAATGGAAAAGATCATGATCATGTTTATTAATAACGTTGGTCAATTAATAACATGGGGCACAATCATCTTTAATTACTTTGTCACATATTTTAAAAACAAAATTTAAACAAACTTTATTGCATTCAAGCAGTTTGAAACAACTATTTGCAGCGGAAACAATATTACAACTTTCATAGAACTTCAAACTTTACAGAAAAATTCTGCATCTATTCCATTCTCTAGACAAAAAATCACTGAGATAAATTGACTAGAGAAATCTGTTTGAAAATTGCTTAAAAACTAAGCAAAAAATTAAAAAACAGCTAAAGAAAATTGTTTTGTAAAAAATAAAAAACAGAAAAACTATTTTCCAGCGCGGCCCAGCGGCCCAGCAGCTACCTACTGCAAGTGCGCGCTCGCTTGCTGCTCTCCCCGCAGGCCAGAGCGGCCCATGGCCCAGCAGCTCGCAGCGGCTATCTGCCGCCCATGCGCGCAAGCTCACGCCGCCAGCGGCCCGCTTTGGCCCACCGCCGGTCGCGGCCTGCCCGCATGCTCGCTAGCCCGTGTCGGCCCACCTAGCCCAGTCGCGCGCCCACCTGCACAGCCGCTCAATCTTGGCCGCCCGATCAGCCTACCCTAGATCTAACGGTCGCGCGCGCACTTCGGCTGAAGAAAATGAGCAGCGCACAGCCCCTTTCCTCTAACCCCAGCCATTCCCCCCTACCCACTCCTCTGTGTCTCTCCCGGTCGCCTGCTGGCGGCGCGCTGGAGCGCCCTTGCTCTGCAAGTGGCGGCGCCGCCTCCAGCGTGAGGCCGGCGACGCGACCCCCTCCCCTCTATGTTCTCTTTACCATCCATCTCCCCCCACCTCTTTCTTGTTCTCCACCTTCACCACACCCCGCAGCTGCCATTGCTAGGCAGAGAGAGGAGAGGAAGCGGCGGCGCTCCCTTGGCTCCTTGCCGACGAGCGCATCCACCGGCGGGTGGGTGCGCCGCCGTCAAGTGGCCAAGTGGAAACGCCCTTTGCCGGCGACGGCCGACTCCTTTTTTTTTATTTGATTCTTTTCTGTGGGTATTTCGGGCCTTTGGGGTTTCTTTGTCTTTTACTTTGATTTTTATTTGCCCCCGAAGGGGTGATTCTTCTTCTAGATGTCTCCCAAAGGGATGCCCATCTAGATCGAGAGGAATGACGCGGCCATAGGGCAGGCGCACTGTTGGGGTTAGATCTAGGGTTTTCTTTGTTTTCTTTTGCTTTTCTACCGGGAAAACTAGATCTAAGCGCTCTGATACCATTGTTAGGTCTAGACTTTTCTCGGTAGATACTATTAGGTTAGATCTATTGCATCTGGGACAGAGAGAGGAGAGAACTACCTGCGCCCTGGCTCGACAAACACGAGCCAAATGGGATGCCGGAGCTAGCCCTGGAGCTAGAGCCGCCGTCATTAGCCATAGGAAAGGGTCGACGGCGTGGGTGTGCGGTGGTGGCGGCGCTTCCCGTCGGCTCGCGCTAACCCTAGATCGGTAGGGGTGTAGGTGGGGTGATTGGCACAACGGCGAACCTCGTGACCCATGCTGCCAGCCCCTACCAGTTTATATAGCGCGGCGACAGGGGGCCACCAACCAGATAGGGTTGGGCGCCCCCGATCAGGGCGCGGATAGGGGCGTGACAGGCCGTTGGGCTCTGTCACATTGAGATCTATCTAACATCACCATCGCTCGACGACTCCTCAACACAGCGTCGCCGTTGCCTCCTCTCTCTCTCGTCTCTCAACGCGCGTCTTCTTCCTTCGGGACCCCGACCTGACGGCGCCGATCCCCCTCTCTCCCTATGCTCCTCTCCTCCCTCCGCTCTCCCTTTTCCTCTTCCAATCATGAATATATGTGGTATTGATAATTAAATAGACAAACATTCAAAGCAATCAGAGTCACACTAACACATGCTGTATGTAGGGAGCGAGTCAAGGCGGATAATTTCAGATGCTGGTCATGCCGATGCCTCCACCGTGAATGACGTGAGAGGTGGCCGCAGCGGCGGAACGAGCCTTGGCGTAGAAGATGTAGTGGAGCTCGGCGAAGAGGGCGGCTAGGAAAGTGAAGGCGGCGCCGGCAGCGAAGACGCCCTTGCGCAGCTTGGCGCAGTGGGGCGGGCCGTTGACGAAGTACCCGCTGTACTTGGTGTGGTACGCGTTCCGGACCGACCCTGACAGCAGGCACAGCTCCGCGACCACGAACGTCAGCCTGCACCGTTTTTCACAGCTTCAGAGGTTCAGACTCTCCAGAGCTAACAGTAGAGAATCATGGAGCGGCATATGCAGGGGGGGAGTGGGACATTGATGTACTCTGTAGACTGTAGCTGTAGCTGATTAATTACCAGCAGATGATGAAGCATACGCCGGCGAAGGCGCGCCAGCGGCCGGGGGAGAGGGCGCGGCCGCAGCAGAAGCACCTGGTGGCGGCCATGGCGATGGCCTGGCCGGCGAGGAGCAGGGCGAGCGCGCCGACGCCGTACCAGGTGGAGGCGTCCGTGCCGTACACGCAGTAGGCCCTCCCGGCGACGTCCACGTTCACGTACGCCTGCTCGTATTTTTCAGCCAACAACCAACCAAACCGCTTTCAGAAGGTGGGATGTGTGTGACCGACCGGTCGAGGGCTCACCGTGCCCCGGCGTCGCTCGGCGCCGACGGCGAGGACGAAGGCGAGGAGGTCGAGGACGAGCACGGGCGTGATCACGGCGATGGACGCCATGGTGGTTTGGTGTGGATCGATCAAGCTGCGCACCACCAGGCACCAGCTGATCCGCTGCTCAATCTTGTCGAATAATTCCTGGCAGCACTGAACGCGTACGCTAAGGCCCGCACATTATCGTTCCGGTGAACTGTAGGAATGCTCTGTACCACCAACCTGCTCTGCTCTGCTCTGCTGGCTACCGTTGACGTGCCGGGCCCATGCTTATAATTAAGGGTAATTAGCGAGCGAGAACAACAGCCTGCGTGCGCTTTGCGGTGGCGAGTAACTAGTCTCCTACGTGCGATGGTGTAGGCCGTTTGGGGCGTCGGTTTTAGGAGATTGGGCAGTGCCGTTGCCAGATGAGGCGGTTTTAGGAGAAACTAATGCACATGCCCTAATCAGCGATGATGGGCGGTCGTTCTCTAGCAGGGATTAACTAGCACCACAAGCGTCTGCGTGCTCTTAGATCATCTCTAACCGACGTTCAACAATCAGTTAGAGGAGCAAATATAGTTCTGGAGGAGGAGTCGGAACCGCACCTAACCGGATTCCTAAAACCGGTTCCACGACCAGATATGTTAGAACCCTCCCTAAAATCTTCATCCACTCTCCTATTTATACTCGGTGGCCAAAGCAGCAACTAAAAAATTTTCCTCCACTTTCTCCTGTCGAGCCGCCAACACTCTCGCCACCGGTCGTCGCCTTCCACCGTTCTCCCCTCCGCGAGCCGGAATATCACCGGAGCTCGGTTCCGTGGCCCCGCCAATGTTTCCCGCCGACGCGACACCGCCAAAGTCGACCCCCACGACGCCTTCAATGCCGCGAAAGAGGTTGGGCACCACCGGCGTGGTGCAGGCGACGGGAGCGGCCGCCAAGGTCACTGGCAAGTCATCAGCGACGGCGAAGAAGGTGGGACGGCCGCTCCTTGCGCTAGTGTTGAGCGGCCAGCAGGTGCGGAAGCCGACGGAGGCCATGATAGCCCATTCACAGACGACGGAGGAGAAGAAGAAGAAGAGGAAGGCCACAATGTCGAGCACGACAGCTAATCGCAAGCCCAAGCTGTCACCGGCGTCCTCCACGTCCGATCCGTCTGCCTCCTCCACGACACCTGTTTATGTACACCTAAGCACCTTGGATGGCAAAGCTAGGGAATATTGGGAAATTGCTCATGCTGGCGCATATGTGATGCACCACTATTACCTCGCCACTAATTTTTTTCTTCCTCTTCTCCATCGACCTGCACCCTATCCTTAAGTCCGGTCGCCGATGACACCCATCCCTAACCCTAAGTGCGGTCGCCGATGACACCCATCCCTAACCCTAAGTCCGGCGAGACAACAACCACCCCTAACCCTAATTTTTATTCCTCTTCTCCGTCGGCAACGCCATAGCCCGCCGTATAGTCCCCTTCTCTGGCGAGGTCCTGGCCTCACCTCCTCCAGGGCGTCACGGTCAACCGTGTCATCCCCGTTGTCGGTGAGGTCGGTTGCGTCAACCATCTCTTTCGAGTGCGACCATCTTGCTCCTCTCCGGTGGCTGCCGCCGCCACTAACAGGCCTGGCCTAGAACATATCGGGGTGCACGGCGTGGACAGGTGGCGTCGTTTTGAGCGGAAATTAGCATTTGCCTCAGACCCTGGTGTCGGTTGAGGCGGAAATGGATGGGCAGCGCCCTCAAGGGGCTGTTTTGTTTCGGTGGCTATCCACTGGATGGCAGGGGATATCCACTTTTTTGGTGGTTATCCAGCGTTTGGTTTAGAGGCTATAAGGGATAGGGATAGCCAAATTTGGCTCAAAACGGTGGTTGATCCCATCCCACCGAAAGTGCTGTATGAGGGCAACCACTTCTGGATGGCTCACCTTCGAAGCGTTTCTCTTCGCTCACCCCCTCCTCCCGAGAAAAGAACCTTCTTTTCCCTCCCATCTCTGGGGCCATGGCGGAAGCTCCAGATCGAGGCAACGACGACGGCACATCAAGGGAAACGGCGTAGGGGCCCTGATTCCGATTTTCCAGTGCCTGCCCTTGCCCTTGACCAGCACGGAGGCATCCGTGTCGGCCATGGCTGACAAGTCCATGGAGCACGGTCGATGTAGAGCACGGCCGACAAGTCCAAGTCCATGGCGAAATCTCCTACAAGGGCTCCTCCGGCGTGACGTGGCCGATGGGGATCTGATGGAGAGCGGGCTCGGGGCTAAGCTGCTCCGCGTCGTCGACAAGGCTGGGTATGGGACGCCGACTTCTCACCCCGTCTCTCGGCGGCAAGAAATCGAGGCGCGGCGGCGTCCCTGTTGGTGTTGGGGACGATGACGCGCTCGTACTCCTCCTCCTCGTTGACGCGCGCGACGCGCTTCTTGGCGGCCTTGGCCACCTCCAAGACCGACGCCCAAATCCGTTGCGGCACATCGCCATCACGTCGGACATCGCGATAGCCAGCGACGTCTTCAACGACGACCCGGAGGAGACCAACGAGCAGCAGATCCTGGGGCTGGCACATGGGACCAACTGGAGGAACTACACGGCGGCGCCGCCCAAGGACAATCCGGACTCCTCGGCGGAGCGACGCTCGCGGGCAGCCTTCATACCGGCACCATATCCACTCCCCCCCACCATATTTTATCTTTCTAACCAAACAAAAAATTGGCTCATCCCTCACACTCAACCAAACAACAAAAATGGCTATCCCTAACCAAGTGGTTGGGGATACGCTCATCCCCTAAACGATACCCCCTGAACCAAACAGCCCCCGAATCCACCCTTAACGGGCTCAGTGGTTTCGCTTGATGGGCTCCTATGGTCACTGGAAATCACTTGGACCTCGGGAATTGCTGAGATCCAACAAAGCAACCACAACGATCCCTTCCTCTCCATCTTCCCCACTCGCCCGCTTGCTCGTTTCCAGGCACTTCCCCGCAACCAACGCCGGATTCGTGGCGCGCGATTCGGCGCTCTGCTTGCTGCCCCCCCGCCGTCTGATCCTGCTCGACTGGAACCGGTAAGCGCGCCGACCTCCGATGTCCCCGCCGGCCGCCGTCCCTGTTCCATTCGTCGAGCAAATCGTATCCTGGGGTCTGATTAGAGAGGCGCGCGATGGAGATGCTCCGGCGATTCGGGATGCAGGCGCGTGGTTTGTAGATGCTATTGGAGCTCATCTCAGGGTGGGAGGCAACACGGTTACTTAGCGGTGGATTAGGTTTCCGGCCTGGTGCTGAGCTCCAGTGCGTGGCGTGGGCGGATATGTCCGGGGCAGTTTTCTGATTCTAGGAGGCTGTTCGGTCATGGCCACTGGGTTTCTGTTGCCGATTTGCGTGTCCCCTTCACTCCATTCTGCCAATTCTACGCACTCATTTGATGGGCCAACTCGCCAAATAGTGTTCGTTCTTCACTAGTAGCAGTTCTGAATTCTGACCCTTTTAGCGCTAATTCAGCCCCAAGAGGAAATCATTAGCTTATTGTTCGTTAATTTATCAAATCGCAGCATATGTTCTGCCTTTCTCAGCTATGTCAGGGAATCTGTTTCTTGTTACTATTTGCTAATCGGGACATGCCTTGCAGGATTGTCGTATAAACCCGCGCTCTGATGATACATGTGACAACCATACAGACAGTAAAATCGGCCTTGTTATTTCTAGTTTTAGACCGGTCTCAAACTGTCCAATCCCGGGCGGGTCCAAAACAAGGATTTCTAGTTTCATACCGGTCTGAAACTGTCCAATCCCAACGGGCTCACAGTAGCCGTGTGATCGTCATCGGGCCAACGACCCCGGACGAACCCGCTCGGGGTTTCAGTGTTCCAACATGATCCGGACATTTGAAATAAATGGGAAAGCCGTCTGCGCCATTAAAAAAAGGAAAGTTTCAGGAATTATTCCATCCTAGTTAACGTTTACTTCGGAAAAGGCAAGCGCGCTATACGCAAGCAAACAGAATATATATGAAAAATTTGTGTCTGGAATTTGAAACGTACTTACGTGGTAACAGGGGGCGTGATGGAATCTCCCCGTTTTTTTTTCCCGACGGCTGGAATTTCCAAAGCCCGTTCCTGGGTTCTACTCGAAGTCGGATCGCCCCCTTTCTTTCTCCTTGCTGACGCGTTGGAGCCATGCATGACTAAGTCGGTTGCGCGCGTCTATCTCCTGCGCTAGACAAGAAATCCTAAAATCTGCAGCAAAGCAATCGAGCTAGGCTAGAATATAGCATCGCCATGATCACGGCGGTCAAGTGGCAGGTGACCGGGGAGGGACTAGATCTCGAGGCGGCCAGGGCCATGGCCGAAGAGCACAACATTCCCCTTGACGTAATGCTCAAAGGGTGCTTGGTGGCCGCCATCGACGGACCCAACGGCTTTACCGGCCTTCATGGAGTAGAGGACCACGTAATCGTCCCGCATCAAGGCAGCAGAGATTTCATCAAATTTGCAGACTACACAGCATTCGTAGACGCCTGTACTTTGGATGCCGCTCGACGGCCGGGCCGATCGGCACCAGGCTCGTGGTGACGGTCATGCCGTACGTGGATCTTGGTTCATGCGAAAAGCTACTACTACTACTACAAGAACTGGACACCGGAGCTCCCCAGTTCGGCTACCAAAGTGTTGAGATCGCAAACTACGACATCCTGTTTTGGAAGAAGAGAGCCCTGACTGCTATCAAGGAGGAAATGCCACAAGTGCCACAACCTGATGAACTATCTGGAGGAGTTCACTCCTACCAAATTCCGCAGGCTATCTCTGCTTCTTCCTGTGGGCGATGATCGGAAGATGGCCAAAGAACGCCTGATGAAAGCTCACCTGGACGCGAAAGAGTACGGTGACGCCCACCAGTTGCTACTCACTCTGGACATGAGGAGGCAGTGAGGCACCACACAATATTCAGATCAGCCGGGTGCTACGACCCCTGCTGTACAAACCACCCTACTGATGGTGGCCAGACCGCGCAGAAACAGCAGACGGCAGACCGTCTCGAGGCATATAAGAGAGAGCTGGATCTACATCTTGGAAAATCAGAAATGGACCGTCTCGAGGCATACAAGAGAGAGGCATATCATCTCGAAATAGGCTTTCGCCCCGCTTTATAAATAAAGCCACATCGGCCGAACTGATACAAGGTGATGGGAGAACCCCCTTACAAAGCAGATCAAGATAAACAAGAAACACACGAAAGACCACAACTCGCCACCGAAGACAACCACCCGAGAGCGGGGAGAACCGGCGCTCCACAACGACGCCCCCAAGAGAGTAACGACGCACAACGCCGCCGCCGCCGAGACCGAAAGTCAAGGGTTTTCACCCGGAGCCTAAACACGGAGAAGGTAGCCGCAGCGGCGCCCCCAAGAGGGTCACGATACCCGCAGGCATCGCCGTCGCTGGTGCCGAAGCACTGAGCTTTCGCTCGGAAAAACCTTCAAGCCGCGCCCCGTCACCCGCCCACGCTCGATGTCCTCGAGTCTGGCCTCCGACACACGATCTGGGAGCTGTCGAAGCCGAAACAACGCCAACACCGAAGTCCCCCAACGTCCGCTCCTCGCCACCCACATGACCAAAGAGAAGGACCACCACCACCGCCACGTCGCTCGCCGAAGAGCCGCCCGCGCAGTCCACCTTCCGGAGCCGCCGCCCCGGCGTCCACGAACTCGAGCCAAGGCTCCAACCCACGTCACATCGCGCCGACACCAAGGAGGGCGGGGTAGATCAAGCACAGACCTGCTAGAACCGAGCCACCCGACAGCCTAGGGGAGGGGAACAACCCTCCATCACCCACGGTGATTGCCGTCCGGGCGCAGCAGCAGTACCGACTAGGCCTAGATCAGGCCCAGATCAGGTCCGGCCAAGCCCAGATCGGGCCCTGTCAGCGCCGCCGCCGCGCTGCTGCAGCCAGGCCATCAACGCCGCCTCCCACTGCAAGCCGTGCTGATCTACCAGCGCCGCCGATGTACGAGCTAGGCCGCCATGTCTCGCGGCTGGAGCCTCCGCTACGCTGCTGCTGAAGCTCCCGCCGCCGAGCTGGGCGCCGGCTAAGCCAGACGCGCTGTCGGGGGAGGGGCCGCGGCCGCGGCGCCCGGAGACAGCCCTCCACAGAAGCGCCGCCCGCCGGTCGAGCTCGTCGCCCCGCCAGTCCTCACCGCCGCCAGGGGCCGCCGCCCGCGAGGGAGCCACCGCGTCGGGTAATGGAGGGCCTGCCGCCGCCGGCCCGTGCGGACTTTGCCGGGCGGAGCTCGCCGGCGGCGGCAGGGGAAGGAACGGGGAGGGAGGGGGAGGAGGCGGCCGGCCAGGGGCGCGCCTCGGTCGCCCTCGCGGGGACGACGCGAGACGCGAGGGTCTATCCGAGTCAGTGCTCAAGAGAGGCATATCATCTAGACATCCATTCTAGACATACGCACTCACTAGTATTAGACTGTAATATTATTAGTCTCCTGGTGCCTCTTTATATAAAATCATTTTTATTAATATCAGTGTGTGGTTTCGATTATATAGTATTTTATCTACACATTTTCTTTCGTAATTGACGCAGAAAAGCACACCTACCTCTCCAGCTCCACCTGACAAACAACACAACAGATTATTTACCAGCCATCCATCCTTCCGAGAGAACAATAAAACACATCCAGTCTCCCTTGTCTGCTGTATGTACCCTCCACTACAACAGCCTACCTGGAGGTGAGCAGCCGTGGTTTCTTCGCTAACGCGGCCTTGTCGGTCCTCTGGTCGTCCAGCAGCACCACTATACTGACCAGGCCTGCGTGTGGTGTATGTGGAGCTCAAACTGCCAATTGTGTTTATCACATCGTTGATATGTCAGATCCTGTAAGTCTTTCTCACAAACATGAGGTACTAAAGCTCGAGAATGGCCGCTCCTCCCGACCCCTCCTCCCGTACCCGCGCGGCGGCGCCGGGCGGCCTCTCCTCCCCGCCGAGCCCTCCCTCCCGTGGTCTCTCCTCCCTGCCGCCGCCGCCGCCCAGATCGTCTCCAGACAAAGACCTGGGGGCGTGGCGGCGGCGGCGGCATCCCTGATCGCGATCTGGCAGAAGGCGGCGGCGTCCGTCTCGGCTGGTTTGGCGGTGGTGTTGCGGTGAGCGCCGGCCGGTGATCCTCGGTCTAGATGGCGGCAGGCGGCGGCGGAGATCTGGGCCTAGCCGCGATATGTCCCGTACGTTGGCCTCAACGCCAGCGTCCAAACGACCCGGGCCTTGTCCGTGACACTAGGGCGCTTGGGGCATCTGCCCCCGGCATGGTGGTGATGGCCTCCTTCTCCGTCGGAATGGTCGGCTGGTGATATTGCCGTCTTGCGGTGGATCCTGCTAGTTTCTGGCGGATGGCGTGGGGGCTGCTGACTCGGTTTCAATAAAGGAGGTGGTCCTGGATCCCTCTCAAGCCAAGACGATGATCTGTCGGATGTTGGTCTAAATTGATCTGGTTTCTCTGTCATGTTCTGGAAGACTCCACCGGCGAACTCCATAAGTGCTATCATGTCGTGAATTTACTGGAAGAATTGAATTTGGTCGTACGTATCCATGATTTACCCTGGCCGTTTGGTTTCAGAGGGTGTGCTTCGAAGCTTTGTTGGCTGTTATTATCATGGGGCATGTTCTCGTTCTATGGTGCTGACGAAGAAAGTCATGGAGACCGAGATCTGAGGACAGACAATGGTGGTTCGAATATGGGTAGTGATGAGGAATTGGCTAGGTGACTTGTGAATTGGAGCAGTGGCATGCAAGTGGGGGCGACTATACAGGAGAGGTTCATGGTCCTATCTCTCAGGGTGAAAACCCAGGGTCTGGCCTTAATTGGTTGTGTCTAGCAATGGCCTTATTGAAGGTATTGTTTTGAGAGGGCGGACTTTCTTCAGGATGAAAACCTAGATCTTTGATCGGGCGATAACGGTGTTTGTACACTGTTTTCTTCTTGAAGGCGTCGTTTTTAGAGAAGCTGGACTTCTGGTGCTATCTTGGTGGTGATAGTATTGCTGTTTCAATGAATGAGTCACTGTAGCGAGACTTTTCTTTGTAATTCTTCTTTTTTTTGGCTGTGTGCATCCATATGACCGCTAGAGCACTGCGTTGTTGCAGAGGCAGAGTGTAATTGGTATCATCTGGCTCCTTTTCAAAAAAAAAAAAAAAAACTCGAGATGCTATTCTATGTCCCCTTCTGCTTATTAACCTGAAGACCACGAGTATTGGTACAGCGATATCTAGAGCCAAGATCTTCAGCTCCAGGGAAAAGGGCAAGCACACTGGGTAATCACACTGGGTAATCTGGATGCCAGAGAACTCCACCGGACATGACTTGGATACGGTCGACACCCTGCAAACCTATAGCAATGTTGTCAACAGCTCTTCCTATGTTCAACCGACAGGAGTCCTGCAGCAAATGTCATATGACCGCAAAGAACCCTTTCCCCTGGGAGAAGAAAGTTTGTTAGATATAAACACATGTCAAGATGCATAAAAAACACTGGCCGGAAATAATGATTATTATAAAATGACCATTTCTCTTGATTCTTTCTCATTTTTATGCATTTTACTTTTAGAAATCCTCCCCGGGGCATGCAGCAATTGACAAAATAAAGTTGATTTCCTAGAATCAATGTGATCAACCTTGCATAACATTCTAGTTTGACTTATTCGAAAAGATATGCAGAGTGCAAACTAAAGAAAAACCTTGTAAGAAAAATATGGACCAGCAACCATATAAAGCACACAGGTGGTTACTTACAACAGCAAGATTTAGTTGTCTGGACATTTCTTGACCTTCACCCGTGAGCATCCAGGGTTTGTAATGTGAAACGGAATTTGGCTTCTTAACCTTGCCTTCATTGTTTTCTGTCTTCCTCTCCAAACACAAATTTTGTAGCTCTCTGTCCAAAACAAGAGTTTTATCTTTAGCATCAGCAGCAACAGTGCTACAAGCCTACAACTTTCACCAACTTTGTCCAGCTTCACTGATGAAGTTGGGTCTGAATTTGTGTCCTCGTTTACAAGATCATCATCACGCATTACTTCTTTACAGCGATATCAACAAAATCTACAGATGGAGTCTCAGTGTAATTGGTATGATCAGTGTAAATATGCGACACTAGGAAGAGACAAATAACTCAAGAAAAGTGCAGTGTAAAGTAACTTCAATTTAGAATATTAAAAGCAGACATTGGCAGAAAGTTGTCCATTTATCTGACCAACAGACTCACTGATTTGTATCAAGTCCTTATTAACTAAAAAAGTTCCACATGAGCTTGCCAGAAAACAGTCGATTATATGAATGTCTACACCAATTAGCATTGCCAAAAAATGAAATGTATCCTAACAACACACATTATAACATATGGTCTCCTATGAAAGAACAGCTAGTCCATCATATGAATGTCTACAGTCTACACCAATTTCAAAGGACATAACCAAATATCTGCATTGGGCTTAAAATTTCAGTCTGCTTAGTTATTGTGTAGCTTCTGCAGAAATTTTAGTTAGAAGGTCCAGCTTAAAAAGCTGTTATAATCCACAGTGCAAGACATATCTGGATACGCAAATGACTTCTGAATATTCCACTGAATCCATATAATTAACAACGACTATCAAGTGGTCAACACCAAAGCTTCTAACAAGCTGTTCATGCTATTTTGCCTGTCCAATCCCATTGACACCCATACCCGACTCAAATGACCACATAGAGGTAACAAACGATTAGAACATCTGCATCAGATTGCCTTACTCGAGATATCATATTGGGAACAAAAACTTTGTGACCAGGGGAGTCAAGCAGAACAACTTGGTAAATTTTGGTGTCTAAGAATGATACGCCCAGAGTCGTTGTAATGCCACATGCCCTTTCGTCAGCTCGCATCCATAGCCCAAGCATATGCAAACAACCCTTTCCCATGGGATAAAATAGTTTGCAAAATATAAACAGCTGTCAAGATGCATAAAAAATGCCTGCTGGAAATATTCATTAGTATAAACTGATCGTTTCTTTCGATCCTTTCTCATTTTAAGCATTTTCTTTTTCAAAATCGGACAAAATGATATCTAAAGCAAGGTCCATGGACTAGTCCAAGGTTCTTTAGTCACACTGGCAGAAAATTGTCCCTCTATCTGACTAACAGACTCACTGGTTAGGTTCAAAAATGTAGGATTAATAGATTCTTTATTAATTAGTAAAGTTACACATGAGCTTGCAGAAAAGTTCACATGAACAGTTGAGCTGATGTTTAGATGTATCCTTTTTAGGAGTCCAACTAATAAGAGGAAGTGCGGTGCAAACATTACCTCTTCTTAGATGTCTAGATGATCTTAAGCATGTGAAGACCATGTCATCAGGTGATGGCATATCAAACTTGAAAGGCACCGTCAGCATCAACATAATGCAGTCATGTTTCAGGTATCTTCACTATAAAATCTACTTTGAAAGTAGAACAAAATATCAAGCTGTTGGAATCTGAGTCTCAACGCAATCAAACAGGAAATAAAGAAGATACTAACGTATGTTCTAGAACTAATACTATAACATACAGACCTATGAAATAACAGTTAGTCCATTACACGAATGTTTTCCCGAAAGGGACAGAACTAAACATTTGCACTGAGGTCAAAATTTTACATTCTCAAAGCCTAGGTGAAGCATACGACATAAGCTGCATATTAGGAATAAATCTGGTGTTCAATCTAGTAAGTTACTGTGCACCCTCTGAAAAAGTTGTGATCAGAAGCTCGGGCTTAAAAAGCTGGTATAGCATGCAGTGCAAGACATGTCTGGTTAAGCAGATGAATCGGACCAGAAAGAAACTACAAGGATATGGGCGATAAGATGCACAAAGCATCATCTTGTGTTTTTGTTACTTTGGAACCCAACAGAGAAAACAACAGCTTTCAATTTTGGACTGGATGGTGTGAAAAAAGATCTTGCCAGTACAGATATTCCAAAATGCTTGTTTCTGCATTTAGCTATATTTCAGGAGAGAAACTCAACTAAATTAACAGGGTAAACGACAAAAGTTATATTGTATCACAAATTCACGAGAAGAAAAAGTGAAAAGCGGAATAAAAAATTAACATTGCAACAAGAATAACATTATGTATCTCCATCTTCAGCTCCACTGGTGTTATGAAATGCAGCAACAAATACCGGAGAACGCCACATAGCTCACAGGATATAAAACTATTGTCATTTTTGTGTGCTCAAATGGAGCATTTTCACAGACCAAAATTTGTACATGGCTCCTCGAGATTAGAGTGGTTATCTTATTTAGGAACAAGCTAAAGGGGAGTTAGTGTGTTGCTAAAAACAGTGAGATGTCATGTACTTTTCTCGGCCCAATCAGGCAGTGTGGCAACTGGGGATTAGTGCTAGCTTACAATCTCTTATTTCCAGAAGACCAATGTTACTCTCTCAGTTGTCACAACACATCTCATCAAAGCACAGGCTTATATAACAACCCTGTGAGGCAGTTTCTGATTAAGAAACAACATGAGACATAAGCCCTAATGTAGCTCAGAAAGGCAGAAATGTATGCTACAAAAGATAAATTATGAGCAGCGGGCTAATGATTTCCTATGGGAGCTGAGATTGTTTCTATATAAAGCTTAAACAATAAGGCTAAATGAGTCAGAAATCAGAACTGCTACTAACATCCAGAACTGAGGAATGAAAAAGACTAGTTGGTCAGTTGGACCACCAAATGAGTGTGTAGACTTGACAAAATAGGGCAATGTGGGCACAGAATTCAAGCATCAAATCTAATTTGGTAATCACCAAACAGCTTCCATAGACTGGTTCGAACATATCTGCACATGCCAAGCCATGCCCTGAAGCTCTACACGAAGCAAAAAAATCCTACGCCATAGCTAACCATGGTACTCCATCCACGATTACAAACCACGTGCTTGCATAGGATTTGTTTGTACAGTTCTGTTCCTACAAATGGACCCCTCACTACCTACGCTTCCTCTTTCAACTCATGTACACGGGTCACGACGCCTACGGCAACGGTGCTCCCCTGCGACCGCAGGAAGACCCGTCCGAGCGCCTTCAGGGCCGAGAACTCCTCCACACACACCTCCCTCTCCAGCTTTACCTGAACAACAGACACCAAAGATGATTGATTAGTATCTCATGAGCAAAAGAGCATTCCGTCTCATCTGCTGTATGGGGTTACATGCCTCGATGATGGCAGCCTGTCTCGCGGTCAGCAGCCGAGGTTTCTTCGGCAAGGCCTTCCCTGTTTTCTGGTCCAGTAGTGACACTATCTTGGCCACGCTCGCCGACACCTTCGCGTGGTGCATGTGCAGCTCAAACTGTGAATTTGTGTCCATAAGCTAGGTGATGATACTAATCCAACAAGTTCCCTTACAAACAGAAGCTACTTAAGCTTGAGATGCTATACATAAATGCCCATTTTTTGCTTACTAACCTGAAGCCCAGGCAATATTGGTACGGTGATGTCCAGAATCAAGACCTTCAGCTCCAGGGAAGAGGACACGGACACGGGGTAGTCTGGATGGCAGAGTACTCCACCGGACATAACATGGACAGGGTCAATACCTTGCAACCCAATAGCAATGTTGTCCCCAGCTCTTGCCATGTTCAGACGAGCGGAGTCCCTCTCGATGATTCTCACTGTAGCTAACTCTCCCGCAGGCATGACAAGAACCTGAAACGAGAGATCTTTTGGATCAGATGGCGGCTCGAGAAGACAGAGCAAGGTGACTGCAATTACTGAGCACCATAGTTCTGTTTGAAGCGCTACTCGTCTAGTAGGTAATCTTCGTGGAAATAGAAGCAAAGGAACTTGTAGTTAAAAAGCAGAAAGTGATGACTGCAAAGGATATAAAATCAGAGGGATACCTTGGAATCGCTTCGGATCGCTCCAGACACGATTTTACCACAGACTGCCACTTGCCCCAGCGCGTGGGATGAAATAACGTCACAGATTGGAAGGCGCAGTGGCTTTGAAACATCACGGTGAGCAGCTGGTAACGAGTCAATGGCATCCAAAAGACAATTTCCATCAAACCTGACAACATATATCAATTACATACATTGATGATTATATACCAAGCTGGCAATAAGGGGATAAAGCGAGGAGGTCTACTATAGGGAATATTTTAATACCATGATGTTAGACGAGTATCTGAAGCAGCTGCCACCAGATTTTCATTTACCATTGCACTCAAAGGAACCCAAGATATCGCCGACTCTTTGTAACCACATGATCGGAGAAAAATAGCAAGTTGTGATTTGACATAACTGAATCGTTCTTCCGAATATTCTACTGAATCCATCTTATTAACGGCGACTATCAAGTGCTCAACACCAAAGCTTCTAATAAGCTGTGCGTGCTCTTTTGTCTGTCCAATCCCATTAACACCCATACCCGACTCAAATGACCCTATAGAGGCGTCAACAACAAGGACAGCTGCATCAGATTGTGTCACTCCAGATATCATATTAGGAACAAAATCTTTGTGACCAGGGGAGTCAAGCAGAACAACTTGGTAATTTTTGGTGTCAAAGTATGCTACGCCTACAGTCATTGTAATGCCACGTGCCCTTTCGTCAGCACTCTCATCCATAGCCCAAGCATATGCAAATGACCCTTTCCCCTGGGAGAAAAAAGGTTGTAAATATAAACAGTTGTTAAGATGCATAAAAACGCTGGCTGGAAATACTGATTATCATGAGCGGACCTTTTCTTTCGATTCTTTCTCATTTTTATGCATTTGCTTTTTTGAAATCCTCCCAAGGGCATGCAGCAATCGACCACATAATGTTGATTTCCCAGAATCAACATGTCCAACCTAGCATAAGGTTCCAATTTGAATTATTCATAAAGATATGCATGATGCAAAACCAAAGAAATACCTTGTAACAAAAATACTGGACCATCAACCATGTAATGCAAGGTGGTTACTTACAATAGCAAGATTTAGTTGTCTGGGCATTCCTTGGTCTTCACCCTGGAGCATCCATCGTTCTGGTTTGTACTGTGAAACAGAATTTGGCTTCTTAATCTTGGCTTTACTGTTTTTTGTCTTCCTCTCCAAACTCAAATTTTGTAGCTCATTATCCAGGGCAAGAGTTTTATCTTGAGTATCAGCAGCAACACTGCTACTACTCCCACCAACTTCATCTAACTTCACTGATGAACTTGGGTCTAAATTTGTGTCATCGGTTACTAGATCATCAGCATTCACTACCTTCTTTACAGTGATATCAAAATCTACAGATGGAGGCTTTGTGTCAATTGGTATGATCCGAGTAAATATGAGATACTAGGAAGTGACAAATGCAGTGTGGGAAGTAACTTGAGTTTAGAATATTATAAGCAGACTAGCAACTGTAACATTGGAAGACAGTTGTCTCTCTCTATCTGATCAACAGACCACTGGTTTTGCCTAAAGATATAAGACTAATTAAGCCCTTATTAACTAAGGAAGTTCCGCATGAGGATGTAAAAAAAACTCACTTGAACTAAATGCATCCTGTTAAGTAGTCCAAGTAATAAGAGGACATGCAGTGCAAAGGCTACCTCTTCGCAGATGTCTGGATGATTTTAAGCCTGTAGAGACCATGTCATCAGGGGATGGTATATCAAACTTGAAAGGCACTGTCAAAACCAACATAATGCAGTCATGTTCCAGTTATTTGCACTGTTAAATCTAATCAGAAAGTAGAACACATATCAAGCGAACCGGAAAATATAAACTGTATTCTAAGTTCCTAACAACAAACATTATAGAACTATAACTTGGTGTTGAGATGTCGTTTACCTATGCCAATACGGCGCTGTTTATGTGTCATGTATGTCTTATGAAGAGCATCCAAGGAAGCTTGTGAATATCCTGTTGCATTTTTGTTGCCTTGGAAGCCATCCGAGAAAACAAAAGCTTTTGATTTTGGACTAGATGGTGTGAAAAGAGATCTTGCCAGTACAGATACTCCCGAATGCTTGTTTCTACGTTTAGCTATATTTCAGGAGAGAAACTCAACTAAATTAGCAGGCAAAACAACATAGTCACAGTGTCACAGTTCACAAATAAAGGTCAGAGAATGCAACAAGAATAATGTTACGTACCTCCACCTTCAGATTCATTGGTGTTACTGAAATACAATGACAAATCCCGAAGAACACCGCATAGCTCACAGGATATAAGACTCATATCATTTTCTTGGGCACAAATGGAGCATTGCCATGGACCAGAATTTGTACATGGCTCCTCGAGATCCGATCGGTTATCTATTTTAGGAACAAACTGGAGAGGAGTTAGTGAGTTGTTAGAAAAACAGTGAGATGCCATGTAATTTCCTCGGCCTAATCAGGCAATGTGGCAGCGGTAGATTAGTAGCTTACCATCTTTTATTTGCAGAAGACCGATTTTACCGTCTGTATGATTGTCACATGTATCATCAGAGTGCGGGTTTATACGACAATCCTGCAAGGCATGTCCTGATTAGGAAAGAACAACATGAAACATATTCCCTCACGTAGCTGAGAAATGCAGAAAAATATGCTGCAATTGATAAATGATAAACAATATGCTAATGATTTCCTCTTGGGGCTGAATTAGTGCTAAATGAAGCAAACACAATAAGGCTAACAGTTCTGCCTTTAGATCAAATACTAATATGCAAAAGCGGCATCCTCTAATAGAGGCCCAAACATAGTTGGGAGAGGCAGAAATACATGCTATATAAATGATATAAATCCTAAACATTAGGCCAATAATTTCCTCCTGGAGCTGAATTTGCTGTAACAAAAACTGACACAATAAGGCTAACCGTTCTGACCTTAGATCAGATAATTTGCAAAGACGGCATCCTCTAACAGTCCACAGAGATTATCTAAAAGGGTCAGAATTCAGAACTGCTACTACTGAAGACTGACCACTGTTTGGCGAGTTGGCCCATCAAATGAGTGAGTAGAATTGGCAGAACGGAGTGAAGGGGGCACGCAAATCGGCGACAGAAACCCACTGGCCATGACCGAACAGCCTCCTAAAATCAGAAAAGTGCCCCGAACACATTCGCCCACGCGATGCCCTGGAGCTCAGCACCAAGCCGGAAACCACCCTAACACCCACCGCTAACTAACCGTGTTGCCTCCCGCCCTGAGCTGAGCTCCATTACCATCTACAAACCACGCGCCTGCATCCCGAATCGCTGGAGCATCTCCATCGCGCGCCTCTCTAATCAGACCCCCAGGATACGATTTGCTCGACGAATGGAACAGGGACGGCGGCCGGAGGGCACATCGGAGGTCGGCGCGCTTACCTGTTCCGTCCGAGCAGGATCAGCCGGCGGGGGGTCAGCAAGCAGAGCGCCGAATCGCGCGCCACGAATCCGGCGTTGGTTGCGGGGAAGTGCCTGGAAACGAGCAAGCGGGGGAATGGGGAAGATGGAGAGGAGGAAGGGATCGTTGATTGTTTTTTTTCTCTTTGCTGGTTGCTTTTTGTTGTTGGATCTCAGCAATTCCCCCGAGGTCCAAGTGATTTCCAGTGACCATCGGAGCCCATCAAGCGAAACCACTGAGCCCGTTAAGCGTGGATTTGAGGGCGCTGCCCATCCATTTCCGCCTCAACTGACGCCCCGAGGCAAATGCTAATTGCACGGCACCACTTGTCCGGGCCGTGCACCTCTGTTATATGTTGATCCAAATTTTACAAAGTATAGGCCAATTTCTGACGAGTGGAGCGAGGCCCGTCGCCGGAGGCTTGGGCCGAGTGTCGCCGGTTTCCACCGATATATAAACCCCTTGTAAGCCGTCGGTTGGGATGAGTTGCATCTGTGAAATCCCCGGCGTTTGTAAACACTCCTCGATATAGTGAAGTTTCGCTGGCTGGCGCCCGTGGTTTTTTTCCTCTCTTTGTTGGAGAGATTTTCCACGTTAAATCTGTGTCCCCTTGCTGTGTTTTTCGTTTTCGTTCCTCGTTATCTTCTTGTCGCAATTGTAACAACCTCGATATGCTCTGGGCCAGGCCCGTTAGTGGCAGCGGTGGCCACCGGAGAGGAGCAAGACGGTCGCACTCGGAGGAGATGGTTGACGCAGCCGACCTCACCGACAACGGAAATGACACGGCTGACCGCGACACCTCGGAGGAGGTGACTCCAGGACCTCGCCCGAGATGGGAACTCGTAAACTGAGCATCAAACTCTTGTTGCAATACCTTTTATTTGAATGACATTATGGTTTCTTGTTCTCGATTCCTATGCAATGAAATGCTTGAGTTGAAAAGTTCCTTCTGATTTATTCAGAAATTTATGCTTGTTTTGGAAACTTATTTTCTTGTCAGAGAAAAGTGTACTTGTGTTGTTAACTAATATATTTCCCTTGGTCATTTGATAAAAAAACACTAAAATTAAGTGCAAATGTCAATTCTCTAACGATTAGATTTTTTTGGAAAAGGAGAAAGACTCCCGCCTCTACATTGGTTGATGGCGCACATATATATATTATTCATTGTTCATAAATGTTACACAAAGATAGACACGAGGCGATGCCGAACAATTCAAAGAAAAAAACAAGGATGACTGTCTAGCCACATTCGGAGATGCTCACATAGTTTCATCCGCTTTCACTTTCAACTTACTCTATCCTCTCACAATCTAACTATTTCCTCCGTTTTAAAATATAAGATGTTTTAAGTTTGTAAAAAAGATGTATCTAGACTTGTTTTAGTGTCTAGATTCACTTTAAACCTTAGTAAACCTACATACTAAAAATAGTCTAAATACATTTGCTTCACAAATATAAAACATTTTATATTTTAAAACTAAGGGAGTATAACTCAAGCCCCACCTGACCTACAATTTGCACTAGGAAGAAGCGTTGGACCGGTGAGCGGGACCTTGTGAAGGCCGACTCGGATATCACCACTGTCAAACTCTGGCTCCATTCCAACAGAGAGAAGTCGCCGTCCCAGTGGAGTGTAATTAACCATTTTTGCTTCTTTGGAATCAATCAATTAGAGGGCATACCAACTTCTATTTAGACGGCTTCCACCAGTCAGGAGCAATAGGCAGTTTCGCATTCACCAGTTCAATTCTGTTTGTCAAGCTCCAGTGCATATGGGCCTGCACGGAACATGAAACTGCAATTCTTCTGAAGTTTGGATTTTTTTTCTTGCAAAATCATTATATATATTTGTACATCAGTACTATGTACACACGCCAATAGACTTGTTATCAAGCGTAGCAAAAGATGGTGGCCTGCAGCAATGGCTGGAGTGTGACAAAGAAAACAAGCAGCAGAATAAGATACCAGAAGACTGATACTATTCTTTGGGTAAAACATGTTAGAGATAAAGTAGTTACTTGGTTTAAAGAGTTGTAACAGGATATGAGTCCATTAGATCTCTCCGTCCTGTCATCTTTTGTAACACGTCAAGTTATCTATATAAACCTAGAGTATGGGAACTCGGTTGTATCCCGAGCAATATCCCTAAATCATAATCTGTTACATGGTATCAGAAGCCAGCTCTTCCCCATAGTCGAGCTGCACATCGGATCGATCTATCGCCGCCACATCCAAAACCCTCACCCATCCTCGTCGCCACCAAACCCCAACTTCCGCCATGGCCACATCGTCCTCCATGCCCCACCTCGGCGTCCCACCAACCGACAAGCTCACCCGCACCAATCACGCGATGTGGCGTGCCCAAGTCCTGCCTGCAATCCGCGGCGCCCAACTGCTCGGCCTACTCGATGGGACCGATCCTGCGCCACCCGAGACGCTGACCGTCGAAGCTATGGCGCAGGACACTGATAAGGCGCCCAAGACGGTGCTGAACCCAGCATATGCCACCTGGCTCGCTCGTGACCAGATGGTGCTTTCCTATCTCCTCGGCTCAATCTCGCCGGGAGTCATGCCGCACATCATGCGGCTTGAGCACGCTGCTAGTGTGTGGGAGGCGCTGGAGACCATGTTCGCCTCGCTGAGCCAGTCCAAGATCACGAATCTTCGGATTGCGATGGCCAACACGAAGCGCCTCCAAGATCCTGTCGATGTCTTCCTTGCCAAGATGCAATCCATTGCCGACGAGCTCGCGGCCGCCGGCAAGCTTGTTCCCGAGGAGGAACCAGTGTCCTATATCATGGCAGGTCTCGTCTTTGAGTACTCCAACCTGGTCGAGGCCTATGGGATCTTGAAGGCGCCGCCGACGCTGGATGAACTCTATGCCCAGCTTCAGGCACATGATGAACGCAAGGTCCTTAACCACGAATCTTCCGCTGGCGGTTTTGAGACGACGGTCAATGTGGCCGTGCGCCAGCAGTCTTCCCGTGGCTACTACTCCGGCGGGCGTGGCGATTCTCGTGAAGATCGCCGCGAGCGGCGGACCGATCGTCGTGACGATCGGTATGATGGACGCCGCGACTACACCCGCGAAAAGCGGGACAATCGTCCACCTCGCCAAGGACATGGCGGTGGGCATGCGCCTTCAGGAGGGGGGCGCGGACGAGGACGTGGCCGGAAGCGCACGACGCCCTGGGTCGACGTCACTTGCCAAATCTATGGCCGGGAGGGCCACCCGGCCAAGGATTGTTGGTACCGCTTCTCCGAAGAAGATGCGGGCTCCTATGACGACAAGGAGGCCCATGTCGCCTCCTACGGTGTGGACACCAACTGGTACCCCGACACCGGGGCTACGCATCACATCACAGGGGAGATCAACAACTTGACTATGCGTGAGCCCTACAGAGGCAATGACAGGGTCAACACCGCCAGCGGGCAAGGTATGGAGATTTCCCATATTGGTACTTCCATTGTTCGTAACCCTGTTCAGAACTTCTTCCTCCGTGATATTCTCCATGTTCTCACTGCCTCAAAAAAATTGCTTTCTTTTCATCGCTTTACTCTTGACAATCGTGTTTACATCGAATTTCACCCCTTCTATTTTTTGATCAAGGATCAGGTCACGGGGAGAACAATTCATAGAGGGCGATGCGTTGGTGGGCTTTACCCACTGATTTCATCGATGGTGTCATCACAATCCCAGAAGCATGCATTTATTGCCACCAAGCCCTCCCAAGCAAGGTGGCATAGTCGTCTTGGTCATCCTTCCATCCAGATTGTTAGCCAAATTGTTAGAAAAAATAAACTTCCTTGTATCAAGGAGTCTAGAATAGAGTTAGTTTGTGATTCGTGTCAAAAAGCAAAGAGTCATCATCTTCCCTATCTCATCTCCACTAGTGTATCCACGGCTCCCCTGCAATTAGTCTTTTCTGATGTATGGGGACCTGCTCCTACTTCTGTTGGTAGACATGATTATTATATAAGTTTTATTGATGATTACAGCAATTTTACTTGGATTACCTTGCTTAAGAAAAAAATCTGATGCTCTAGCTACGTTTACCTCTTTCCAAGCTCTTGTTGAACGCAAGCTTAACCACAAAATTATTGATGTACAGTCTGATGGAGATGGTGAATATCTCAAATTTCGTGAATTGTTGCAACAACAAGGTATCTCTCACCTTGTTTCTTGTCCCCATGCACATTAGCAAAACGGTTCTGCAGAACGTAAGCACCGTCATATTGTTGAAGTATGATTGGCCCTACTAGCTAATGCACACATGCCTCTAAAATTTTGGGATGATGCGTTTCTCACTGCCACTTACCTTATAAATTTGATACCTAGTCATGTAATTAACAATGACACTCCTGTTCATCGTCTCTTAGGCGCCAAACCAAATTATTCTTCATTACGTGTTTTTGGTTGCGCCTGTTGGCCCAATCTTCGGCCTTACAACAAGCAAAAATTAGCTTTTCGCTCTACACAGTGTGTGTTCTTAGGCTACAACCTACGTCATAAGGGGGTCAAGTGCCTTGAAGTTTCCATAGGACGGGTCTATATCTCACGGGACGTTGTTTTTGATGAGGCTGTGTTTCCTTTTCAGTCCCTTCATCCTAATGCCGGAGCTCTCCTTCGTCAAGAAATTCTCTTACTTGACCCATCTCTTCGAAACTCTGGACATGGGGACGCTACTTTGGATAATACTAATTTGGCTAATGCTCCTAACAATCCCTCGGGTGTTAGTCCCATATGTGTTGTGCAGGGTACTGCTACTCAACCTGCAGCCACTAGTGAAAATTTCAGGCAAAACAGACAAGAAACAAACTCAGAAACATCACAGGAAATATCAGCAGAAGAGGACACGGACACGAGACACGAGGATGATCCCCTGACCACATCCTCCCCGGGATCGGGAGATTCCCTCTCGGACCGGGCGATGGTGGGCCGACCGTCAGCACCTGGGGCAGGCAGCAGCGCATCACGACAATCCGCGCCCGAGCGCGGCGTGTCGTCCCCTCCACGCCAATTGCGGACGTACACGCGTCGTCTCGCACCTGCGCGGTCCCCTGCACCGACCGCGGCCACGGGATCTTCTACGCCATTGGCCAGCCCGAGTCTCTCCTCCACCACGCAGTCGACCACATCGGAGCACTCCGGATCCCCTGTGCTCACTGCCTCACCTGACGACGCCAGTGCTGGGTTGTCCACTACTGCAGCTGACAGCGACGGGGGGACGGGATCCTCTGTTCCGCAACACTCTGTGACTCCCCCTGTGACACGACCGACAACTCGTGCTTTAAAAGGTATACATAAGCCCAAAAAATATAGTGATGGAACTGTTCGTTTGTGTTTGTCTGCTGCTATCGATGAACCAACTAATTTGCTAGATGCACTCGAAAATGAGCATTGGCGTGGTGCTATGGATGAAGAGTATGAGGCTCTTGTGAAGAATAAAACATGGAGATTGGTTCCTCCTGCACATGGTAAAAATCTTATTGATTGCAGGTGGATCTATAAAGTTAAAAGAAAATCAGATGGGACTATTGACAGATATAAGGCTAGACTGGTGGCTAAAGGCTTCAAACAACGCTATGGCATAGATTATGAAGACACCTTCAGTCCTGTGGTTAAGATTGCCACTGTCAGACTTGTTTTATCCATCTCAGTGTCTAGAGGATGGAGTCTTCGTCAGCTCGATGTCAAGAACGTGTTTTTTCATGGTGTTCTGGAAGAGGAGGTCTATATGAGACAACCACCAGGTTGTGAGGATCAAAACAAACCCAATTATATATGCAGGCTTGACAAAGCTCTTTATGGCTTGAAACAAGCCCCAGGAGCTTGGTACTCTCGGTTGAGTAATCAGTTGATTAAATATGGGTTTGTTGCATCCAAGTCTAACACATCACTGTTCATTTATCATCAGCACAGTGTCACCATCTATATGCTTATCTATGTGGATGATATAATTGTGGCAAGTTCCTCTCAAATAGCAACAGATGCACTTCTGAAGAACTTGAAGAAAGAGTTTGCTCTGAAGGACCTAGGTGATCTGAATTATTTCTTGGGAATTGAAGTCAGGAAGACTAATGATGGTCTGGTCTTGAGTCAGGCTAAGTATGCCCGTGATGTGCTCGGGCGTACTGGACTTTTGTCCTCCAAGGGAGTTCCAACGCCTTTGTCTTCTTCTGAAACTATTTCGGCACATGAAGGAGAAGCTCTAGGTCCTGAAGATAGCACCAAGTACAGGAGTATAGTTGGTGCATTGCAGTATCTCGCTCTTACAATGCCTGATATAGCATATGCAGTAAATAAAGTTTGTCAGTATTTGCATGCTCCAACTACTGCACATTGGTCTGTAGCCAAGAGGATATTGAGATATGTCAAGGATACCATCAGTACTGGATTAACATTTTTGAGATCAAATTCAACTCTAGTCAGTGCCTTCTCTGATGCTGACTGGGCAGGATGTGTTGATGATCGACGCTCAACAGGAGGTTTTGCTGTATTCTTTGGTCCTAATTTGATTTCATGGAGTGCAAATAAACAAGCAACAGTCTCAAGGTCCAGTACTGAAGCAGAATATAAGTCCCTTGCAAATGCAACAGCTGAAGTAATTTGGGTTCAGTCCCTTCTTGAAGAACTTGGTATTCAAAGAGGGCAACCACCATGTTTATGGTGTGATAATTTGGGTGCAACATATTTGTCAGCCAACCCAGTGTTTCATGCAAGGGCAAAGCATATAGAGATTGATTTTCACTTTGTCGGAGAGAGTTCTGAACAAAGAATTGGAGATACGATTTATTCCTTCCAAAGATCAAGTGGCTGATGGATTCACAAAGCCACTTCCAGCGAGGACCTTTGAAGAGTTCAAGCATAATCTCAACTTGAGCAAGTTGTGATTAAGGGAGGGTGTTAGAGATAAAGTAGTTAGTTGGTTTAAAGAGTTGTAACAGGATATGAGTCCATTAGATCTCTCCCTCCTATCATCTTTTGTAACACGTGAAGTTATCTATATAAACCTGGAGTATGAAAACTCAGTTGTATCCCGAGCAATATCCCTAAATCATAATCTGTTACAAAACACTGAGAGTTTATTAGGTATATTTCAACAGCACTTATTTAGATTACACTATATGCTACAGATTATAGCTAGAGAGAATGAACCGTGCCATCCTTTCATCATTTACTAGCTAATACTAGTTCGTTTTATTCTTGACATAACAAGGCAATGATGAAACGAAAGCGACTGTGTCCAGACAGTGTTCCTGGCCGACACGGCTTGGAAAAATATAGTGCACCCCGATCGACTACTACACTGGTTTTGAGAGAAAAACCACAATCCATAAAAGGCCCCGCGTAGTGAAGGTATAATACACAGTTCCTCAATAATTAATGGAGTTACAGCACAGAATTCATCAACAAACATCTGATTAAAAGGATATATACTTACTTATTAATCAAGGAAATACGTACAGGACCAACAAGACCAACACACACTGATCGACAACACACGGCAACGAGACTGCATCTCATCAGTTCACCACGCACGCCTTAATTAGTTTGCGGATTACTAACGGAAAAGCACATATCTCTGGCTGCTGTTATCATCTTCTTCGATAAGATCGACACTGTGTTTCACGTTTCCTAAACCATGATGCGCCATGATCAGCCAAACAATGGTGATGAGCTCTCCCCCCGTGCTGAGACGCCGGGCATGCTCTTCCGGGCGGGACTTTCCGGCTGCGTAGAAGAGAATCCGCACCCACATCTGTTGGAGTCTCTCCAGCTCGGTGTCGATCCCCCCCGGCTGCCCCAGCAAAGCACTCTGAGCGCGAAAAAAGGTTTGGCCAGGAACACCATAATATGAAGTCCACTTCTTATTCCTGGCCCAGTCCGAGGCAGCAGTTGCTTCTACTACATCCTTCACGTTGGTGCTTACGGGTAGCATGGCAGGGTGCTCCACCAGCAGGTAAATCATATAGTCAGATAGCATCTTGCAGGTATCCATGAGACGATGCTTCTTGTCAGTTGCCGTTGTGTTCATCATCGACTTGTCCGCCTTGTTCATCACCTCCTCTGTCCAAACGTGTAGGAACAGCAAGAGCTCCTCGAAGGGGAGCCGGAGCACAGCTCTGCAAGACTCTGGAACACGGTAACACCAGAGATCGTGTAGCAAATTGTGAATGAGCACCTTGATCTCCCTCGTCATTTTGACATGCTTTCTGTTGTGTATCTTGTTCCAGAGCTCTTTAGCTCCAAATATGCCTGCTATTCTGCTGTAGGTTCTCACTAATTTGTACTGTCCAATTGAGTTTGACCACCATGCCTTGGTCTCTGGTTGGATCCTCACGAAGATAGGCCAGACCACTCGGGTGAGCAGCACACAACTACACCATCTAGCTTGAGCTCCCAAGAACGGCCACGCCCATGGCGACATCATCACGATGAAGAATGATCCAGCTTCCAAGATAAAAGCTCCAACGAATAATCCATAGGTGATGGCAGCATCAACTCTACTTCTTCTATAGTTGTTGTTGTTGTTGTTGTTGTTGTATACTAGTACCGATGATGTTGTTTGCTCGGCATTGGCACTGCTACTTATCATCATATTGACGTAGAGCACAAAGGCAACCACAGTAGAGGTGAGGGAGACACACCGAAGGATGGCGCCAGTCCTTGTTCGAATCACACGGGATTTCGTGAAGAGGTTGTCGTACATTATGCTAAGCTCAATCTCCGCCCTCTTGAAATTCACTTCCGCATTTCCTATCTGGGCCACCCACTCATCATAGACGCGATGATTCATAAATTTGGAAAAATTTAGCCTGCCCATGTCCTCGATTTTCCGTCCAGCGAATATATCCCGCACGCCTCCCTCCGTGTGAAGAGCAGCATGCCTGACAGCTGCTTGGTATGCCGAGTGTCTTTCACTCTCCTCTACTCGACGGAATTGCCTCGTCACTTCTACACTAGTGCAGGTCCTGAGGCCTTCCTGGCTCCCTAACTTTAGTGCCCAAATCCTCTCCCCATACTTGATGACCCCGGACACGAACAAAAATGCAGCTGGGATTACAAGTTGGTGGTGTGCCAATGCCGCCAATTTCCACAACACGTACACAACTAGGCAGGCTTGGCATAGCAGGTTCAGCAGGTGCCTCAACCACATCTCATTGTCCTCCAGAGAAAAAGCAGTCACTGTGTCCTGTCCTCCCAGGTGGATGAGAAGGAAAGGAGCCCACAAGAGTGTAAGCTGATGGGTTGGTTTATGACGATTGCCCTCCGTGCTGGAAGTGGTAGGAAAATTGCGTGAAAGGTAGCCTAAAGCATATACTGCGACGAAATCAGCTGCTAGGTAAGATAACCATATCATGGTCCTAAGCAGCATATGGCCGTGGCGACGTCGAAGGCTGCCGGAGAAGAAGAGGAATAGTTGCAGGGCAAAGCTCAAGAGAATCAATGCCTGGATTTCCCAATCACTTAGTTGCATAATGGTAGTATAAATTGAAGTGAGTGCCGCCATGGATGTAGGTACTCTTGGATCAATGCTATCTCTCCATCTTGATTTTAATTGCAACTGCATTCACATCAGCGGTTTCTGATTATATTAAATACAATGAGGCGAGGTATGTGTGCCTAACTAGCTAGCTAAGCTAATTAACTAATAAAATAGTAACACTGCTCTAAGCATGAGTAAAAGTGTGCAGAATATAGCAAAACCATGTATGAAATGTACTAGTAATGTATGTACGTAGGTGTGTTGTTTTCCATCTATTATATTTTCCCGAAAAAAATACTCTTGCCTCCTCATAACAAGTACAGGGGGTCAATTTTGTTGGGAAAACTCAACTTGATATCCAAGAAACCTGTCTCTACTTTCCTAACAAACCGTATCTTAATATTCATATTTAAATAAAGACTCCCTGATTTAGACAATAGAAATCCTAATTCATGGATGTTTCGATGCACCCTTCCTATGTGCCCCTAAATTCAAACGGCACCTTAAGTTATTAGTATCATCATGAGGTTGCAATGCAAACATGAGTCTTCAATTAATCACCCTTACTTCAGCGAAAACCTAACAAAATATAATGTACTATGTGAAAACTACTGGAATTGGAATATCAGGCCATACCTGCTAATTGCATACGGCTCCAGTAGCTTCAAATGTACCACCCAACTTGCATGTCAACTTAATTTATAGGATGCATGTGCGCCTATCATGATCCAATTTCACAAGGATTCAATCATCAAGTTCACTGACAACTGTCTAGGTTTAGGCTCTTTGAATATATCAGATATCATATCTACAGATTATTTATAGATGGAGTCCTTTCCTGAGTTGTCCTATATGTATGGGCTTAGTATATGAGATACCTAGCAGGCATTGCAAGCTAAAGTCTTTATTCCTTTCTCTCACCGTTTTAGATAATTATTCCTTTCTCTTCTTGTTTTAGATAATTATTCCTTTCTCTTCTTGTTTTAGATAATGATTCCTTTTTATTATTTAGATAAAATGGTAATAAGATTTACTGATTATATTTCTTTCTTGTACTAGTAAAGCAGAGAAAAAGGGTTTCACTTGGAAACTAAATAAAAGGTTAGTTAAGCCATACCACTTAGTGTCGCACAGCCACCCAAAGTGGGCTAGGTCGGAGCCGGGACGGGTGAGCTGTGGCAGGCCGGCGGCGTATTTGCAGAAAGAGAGCGGCGAACCTACGGTGGCAGCGCGCGCTCCTAGATTCCTGTGGCTGGGTGCGGGAAAGACGGGAAAAGGTGGAGATTTTTCGGTGAGACAGAGAGAACAGAGAAATCAGAAATGTCTGGTTCGGGAGTCACTAGGCGGTGGCAATTTTTAGTAAATAACCTGAAATCTAGATTCCCAAGAAACACAGCGGACCAAAATGTTGGCTCCACGTTTTCTACATGGTTTTGGACCAACTCTATGGATCTAACTTCTTGGATCTGAGGCGTTCGGGATAGCTTCTAAAGAAGCATTTAGGAAGCTGGAGTCTGGAGAGTTACCAAACACGCCCTTAGTGTTGCACAGCCAGCCGGAGTGGACAGAACTGGCAGTGCAACACTATTTCACCATCTTCCTTCTGTGGCCCGAAACACCGTTTCAGCAGGACCTTTTCTGGTAGCAACTTCACCGCTGACCGACATTGCAGACAAGCGATTTTACAATTTGATGTTTGGATCCTGAACCCAACAGGTAGGCTGAATCTTCCACGAAAACTGGAAATGCATGTATGAAATGCAACACAACTAAGAGGGAAATCACAAGGATTATCAGTTTTATACGGGGATAATATACATGAAACTATGGAAGAAATATTATTTTTCATGTCAGCTCCAAAACAAAGAGGCCATGCCATGGAGCTCATGCTGCCACCGGCCGGCGTTTACCTTCATTGTCTACCTCATGGCCGGCCTCAACCTGATGGTGTTTTATGCAGAAGAATGTGTACAAAATAAAGGGGAAAAGCGTACATTTGCAAAACCTATAGCAAAAATTGCAGGGCGTTTTTGCCAAGAATATGAGCAACTTCAGCCAGTCACCTAGCATTCTGGTCTGACATGGTCGCGTTGTGACCTTGGGTGCTCATTTCGCCAAATTCCAACTTCCAAGCCCAGCGGTTCACACTTTTCAAACTTGGGATCAATGTACATAGACAAGTCATGTGACCTACTATGCAATTACCTTAAGCGGAAATTCATGGTCAAAGTACTTTCGCCAAATTATATTTGTACTAAAGGGTTTGTTGAGCGAAAGCCATGGACGCGTCAACTTAACTTATGGATATATGTGTGCCTATCATATAATCATATCTACAGATTATTATAGATGGAGTGCTTTCCTGAGTTGTCATATGTGTATGTACTAGGTATATTAGATACCTAGCAGGCATTGTAAGCTAGAATCTATTCTTTTCTCTTTTCTTTTTAGATAATGATTCCGTTATCTTTTTTAGACAATGGAAACATGTACTGATTCCATTCCTTTCTTGTACTAGTAAAACAGAGGAAAAGGGTTATGCTTGGAAATTAAATTAAACTAGCAAGGTGACCCTCACAAATGCGAGGGCATCGTCTTCGGTGTTTTAGAAAAGATTCACAAATAAATCTATTGTTCTATATGTATTTATGTTAAGAAAATAATATATATATATAAAGAAAATATAGATATTATGTAGAAAATACCAAGAGCACGTGAAACATCCTATTAATGACCACATGTCCTTTGTAAGTACAATGTATGTGATGAATACATTGAATAGGTTAAATCTTCGGGGAAGTCAAGTTTTTACATGGTAAATCTTTATGGTAAAAAATATACTTGTAGAATGAAATGTCTCTCATCTGCATACAGATTTTATGCTTTATTTAAGGAGATGCTCTTCGAGTTGTGGCAGTACCTGCAGGTAGTTGCATTTTTGTTTTATTGATTTCTTGACCTTATTCTATTTTTATTGTACTAATACGTGTGTCTTGTGGATGTAGAACCCTTCTCAGTTCGTGGGTAATGACGAGCGGTGCTTCACGGCAATGGTAGCATGGTGGACACACCCCATTTACCTCGAGAAACACGCCGATGCAAAGAAGCGGCGAGATGAGATGGGGGGTGGATCACACCACCAAGGCAGCATCCTCCTCGCTCTTCTTAGGCAAAAAGAGGTGAGGAAATGCTTTATTTGTTCTTGCTTGTAATGTTAATCTTTACTTCGCCCTTTGGAGTCCCCCTTCACTTAACTTCGTGCTCTTTTGTGCAGAAAATAAAGACAGGTCAAGAGCCGTCCGTGTTTGCCGTTTGGAAGAAGACACACACGTTGGACGAGCCTAGGAACGGGAGCCTATGGATGAACGAGGGAGCCAGGCTCCGGGATGAGAAGTACCCTGAGAAGTACAAGGAGGTGCATGGCGAAGATTGTAACCCTGAGACCGCCCCCTTTGACCCCGAGGTCGCCGTGCTGGCGGGAGAAGGCCAGAAGAATGGTCGCCTATGGATCGGTCACGGGTTCGTCGACCCTAGCACTACTAGAGAAAAGGCTATAGAAGACATGCTTATGCGAGGCACATTTAGCATATGCGCCTCCTATAAAAATAGGCGAGGCGCACTTTGCGATATGCGCCTCTAGTATAAAAATAGACGAGGCGCATATGATAAGAATGCGCCTCCTATAATCCCTGTACGGACGGAATCTAGCAGCCCCATATTATGCGAGGCGCATTCCAGTCATATGCGCCTCCTATATATCAGATAGACGAGGCGCATATGGACAGAATGCGCCTCGCATATTCTGTATGGGCCCGCGTGTTGGTAGGTGCACGAATATGCGAGGCGCATATGGCTATATGCGCCTCCTATATTTGATAATATGCGCCTCAAGTAACTCATGCGGGCCCGGGCGATGGTAGGTGGCCGCATATGCGAGGCGCATATTGCTATATGCGCCTCCTATAGTTTGAATTATAGGAGGCGCATATTATGCAATATGCGCCTCGCATAACCTCGCACCACTTTTTTTCACACGGAGGCAACTAGCTACACGCGCGCGCCTGCCCACACACACACAACATCGCCCGCGAGCCCTACCCGCGGCCCCACCACACACATCCCTGCGACCCCTTCCTCTCGCGTGACCTCTTCCTTGGTCCACCCCCGCCGCCTCCCTCCTCTGTATCTCCCCATCCCGAGGCCGACGCCGCCGCTCTGCCTCACCGCAGGTCAGCGCCTCCACCGGAGCCCGGTGCCCCCCCGCTGAGCCTGCTAGCTCGAGCTCCCTTGCGCCCCGTCGCCATGGTCGCGACCGCCCCTGCAACCTGCGTCGTCCCGCATGCCCTCCGTCGCCGGGAGTTCGGCATCTCGCCGCCGGGGGCGGTGATTCCACGGCGGAGGACGCCGCCGGCGAGGGTGGCCGCGCCGTGGGGCGTCGCGGGCGGCGGCGGGGGCGGGGGGTCGCCGGTGGGCGAGCTCTGGCTCAGGACGCGCGGAGGAGGGGGAGGCGCCTCCGCGGAGCCGGGCCACGTCGGGAGCCACGAGAGCGAGCTGGACCTGGCCCTGCTCGTCAGCGACTTCCTCGAGGGAGGGAGCGGGGACTCCCGCGGCAGCAGCGACAGCGAGTCCGGACTCTCCGACCTCGCACACCTCGCCGATAAGATCTCCGTAAGTTCATTTCGTTCCGTACCGCCTAGCCTCACCTGCTCCCCCACAGAAACGGAAAAGAGTTCCGGCCCGGCGAGTACGCGCTAGCTAGATCTGTGTCTGTGCTGTAGTCTGTAGAGTAGGAGGCAGCTCTGGGTTGCCGGACGTTACATCGCACTCGCACGCACTCGTGGATGGATGGGAAACACGTACGTCTGGATTGTAGGGCTAGCTCCACAGCGAGCCGACTGTGTCGGTGTCGCGGCCGAAAGTACCAACGCGCGATCGACGACCATCGCTCAGCTCAGCTCACGTAGCCCGGATGGTCGACTAGCCGATGATTACCCCAAACAATGAAATCCCATGAAAATAACGGCAGCTTATATATAAGCTTGACACTTGGAATCACTCTTGTTCTTGGTCAGATATTATTCCCGGGTCGGGGCACCACGGAGAGCAGCAAAGCTGATCGATGAGTGTGGGTGGAGTACGTACGGCACCATGCATCCAGCCTCCGTGCTTGCACAAATCATTTCGTTTTTTATTTGCCGGAAGTAGTGCTTGCACACAAATCAATAGTTGGTCTGCAGATTCGCAGTTGTTTATCTCTGAAATTTTGAGTTCCTCGTAATTTATTTTCATTCAGTTGTTATCTATGAAATTTTTGAGTGCCCGAGAATCTGTCGTAATTTCTCTGAATATTTTAGTGTCTGAGAATATTTTAGTGTCTGAGAATCTGTCGCTGTTATTTATGATATAATCTGGCTTGCTTCATCTCAATTTACTCCAAGGCGACAGTGCACACGTTGATCTTCAGTAACCCTTGCAGACCTGTAGTTGTTTACTTTAATTGCCGTGTTTCAAGTTTTGATTGTAGATTTAGCCCAGCTACTATGATTGATTCCTAGGGATAATATTGTTTAGGCTTTATATCTATGTGCTCAGGGGTTAAATGATTGGTCTAGGCACCATTTGTTCCCCTGGTATAATCTTGAGCTAGCAATCTATAGTCAATCATGTGATTTGTGAAATTGTCAAGTCTGATTCAGAGAAGACAGTCAACTATCTGTTCCGCCCATTAGTTTTACTCGAACGAATAGTCTGATAACTTAATGATGGATACAAGGTTGCTATGCTTAGTACTATGTTCTCTATGCTGGCTATAGCTGCCATTCTGCACGTTCCACTTTTAGATGTACAAGCAAGCTGGAGACGAGAAAGAAAATGAGCTGCTCTCCGTGGTCCACTTGCTGTTTTTGCGACAAGTTTTCAGTGTCTTGAAGCTTTCTGTTTCCAGATAACTTAATATAAAACTTGTTTATGTATTCCGTCATGGCAAAGTGCGTTATGTTGATTGGCCCTTTTGATGATTGATTAATGTATCGTTTGATTTCGTGTATTGTTTTAACTCATCCCTGATTTGTTTCTGTTTTTGCAGGTTATGGGTGATGATGGTTCTGTATCCATTTAAACTCATTGTAGTTATTTCCTAATCTCAGAACAGTTTTTTAAGTTACAAAATTGTGTTCTACTTCATCTTGATAGAGCTACGTCGTTGGAGTTGTAATGTGATTGGGAACTTGTACTCGAAGGTGTAATGTGATTGTGAACTTGTACTCGGAGGTGTGAACTTGTGGCACAAACACTTTATGTATGAACTTGTATGTCATGATTGATGTGTAATGTATTGTATTCATGTTGGTTCTATTATGCTTTGGCAAATTGCAAGTTTCTGAAAAATTCTGTGTTCTTTATACTGTATTCTGGACTATATTGTATATTTGAATATCCGTATATTATTATTTATAGTGGTCTGTAAAACTTGAATTTCGAAAATATTACAGGAGGCGCATATAGGATACTATAGGAGGCGCATATGCTATAAATATCCGAGGCGCATTGTGAAACATACCCGAGGCTTGAAGCTAGAGGCGCATATGATATGCGCATCGGATAGGCTTTTAGGTGCGCCTCGCATAGGCTTTTCTCTAGTAGTGTAGGACCGTTCCATCTATGCGCCAGGCCGGCGTGGTAGGACGAGCGACCAGCCTGCTATAGAGACCCGCCCACGGCCTTCGGTTGTAGCTCTCGGCCAGTTACGGGTATGTTTTTCCTCGGTCATCTATGTTTTACTACATGTTTTGCGTTGCAATGTTCATCTAATCGTAGCGACACGACATAGGAGGAGATGGCCGCTGATAGGGCACTCTTCCCACTCCTCCATTCGCCTTCTCGTGGGTAAGTGATCAAGTGCCTTATTATCCAATGCTCGCAATTTTCAATCTTGCCTTATTGTCTAACGCTCACAATTTCCAATGCTACAGATGGACAATGCGATGCCGCCACCTGGTGGGTCCGCGGGTGGATCGAACAACCAGGCGTCGCCGTCTTTCACCGTCAACAATCCGTCGTTCGTCCGGAGGCTGAATCAAAGCCCTCCAGGTTTGTTTTCTTATACTTGTCAAATTTAGCCATGCCATCGCATTTGTAGAAATTTTATCCATGCTATGACACTTGTAGAAATTTTAGACTTGCCATGATACTTATAGAAAATTTAGCAATTCCATGACACTTGTAGGAAATTTAGCCTTGCCATGATACTTATAGCAAATTTAGCAATTCCATGACACTTGTAGATAATTCTATGCCATTTTCAAAATTTTAGCCATGCTATGACACTTGTAGAAATTTTAGCCTTGCCACGGGACTTGTAGATATTCGTGATTTTACTTGTCATATTGATGTAATTTGCCATGAGACTTGTCAAAATCCCATGTAATTGCCATTGCCATCAACTTGCTTAGAAACTTGTACATATTAATGGTTTTACTTGTCATATTGATGTACTTGTCTTGAACTTGTAGGATCTCGCGATGGAGCATGAGCTTGTGGAGCACTCGGCAGTCATGATCTTGTAATATTTGTCTAGTTTAGGTCTTATAACTTGTTGGTTATGCACTTGGTAGTATTTGACACTTGTGGCATGAGCTTGTGGCAAGAATAAACACTAGCATTTGACACTTGAAATATTTGTGAAATCTCTTACTTTCGTGGTGATGATGTTTGCTAGTGTTGGTGATGCATTTTGGTGTTGGTGATAATATTATTATTGTTGTTGATGATTATATTGTTGTTGTTGATGATTATATTATTGTTGTTGATGAGTATATTATTGTTGTGATCTGTAGATCATATGTATATTATATGTTTTGAATTGTGGGAAATGCCAAATGGTCACTTTGACGTGTGTATACACACGCCAAAGGAGCCACGTGTGAGCCACCTGTGCGCCGCTGGGCAATGTCATAGGGCCTTTGCCGTGTGCAGTGCGCAGCAGACACAGAATAAAGGAGGGAACGTTGCCGTGTGTCTCCCCTAACTGGCACACGGCAAAGAGCACACACACGGCAACAAGCATGCACACGGCAATGATGACCAACACGACAAAGATATAGGCACACGACAAAGAAACAAGACACGGCAAACAGAAGGCACACGACAAAGAACGTATACACGGCAAAGAGTGATTGCACACGGCAAAGATGTGTTGGATCCGTCAGACGGACGGAACCGTCAAGTACTTTACTTTGCCATGTCTGAGAAGAAAACACACGGCAAAGGCTTTGTCGTGTTCCGGGCGCAAAGACACATGAAAAAATGGCCTTTGTCGTGGCTATCGTTGGCGTGTGGCATTTGCCGTGTGCATACACACGGCAAAGGCTTCGCCGTGTTCCGAAAGGCCTTTGTCGTGTGGTAGCACCCACACGGCAAAGAAGCTTTCTCCCGTAGTGGGTGCTAGACCACCTGCTAGAAACTCCTGCTATGGGTCAATCGAAGTAAACGTCGTGGTAGCATGGGACCAACCTTTTTTTCATGTCGATATGATCTAGCCTAGCAATAATAGAGATAAAATTTCATTTGTCAATTGTTGTATAGAGATTTCTATAGGGGTAGATCTATGGGGCCCACGGTCTAGGGTTTCTCTTGAAATCGAGCAGCGTAGCGTCGGATTCCCTTGAAAACTTGCATGTGGATATGCACAAAAAGTGTGGTGGGAAGATGAAAATGCAATAACCTAGCCCCCGGTGCGATCCTCTTCATGGACATGCGATAACACTCGGGAAGGTTCTGGACTTATAGCTAGAACCCCCCCCCCCCTACGGGGTAACCAGAGTGAATCTTGTGGTAGCAAGGGCCCAACCTTGGTTTGGCATGTCGCTATGACCTAACCTAACAACGATAGAGATATAAGTCCATTGGTCAATCATTGTATGGAGAATACTAGAGGGGTAGATCTGCGGGCCCATGGTCTAGGATTTCTCTAGAAACCGAGCATCAAAGTGTCCGAATCCCTTCAAAACTTGCATGTGGCCCTTCATTGTATAAAAGTGTGGTGCGATGTCGGAAATACAAGAACGCAACCCCTGTGTGCGATCCCTTCACATACATGCGTTAACACTTAGGAAGGTCCTAGACCTATAGTTGGAAACTCCCACTACGAGTTATCCGGAATGAACATCGTGGTAGCATGGGCCAAACATTGGTTTTCCATGTTATTATGGACTAACCGAGCATGAATAGAGATAAAATTCCATTGGTCAACAGTCATATGAAAAATTCTAAAGCGGTAGATCGTAGGGCCCACGGTCTAGGGTTTCGTTAGAAATCGAGCGCCACAGCATTGGAGTCTCTCCAAAACTTTCATGTGGCCCTGGCATATGCATAAAAGTGTGGTGAGATGTTAGAAATGTAAGAACCAAGTGTCTAAGTGTGAGCCCCTTTACAAACATGCGATAACACTTAGAAAGATTTCTGACCTATAGGTGGAAACTCCCGCTACGGCTCAAGCGGAGTGTATCTTGTGATAAAATGGGCCCAACGTTGGTTTCCCATGTTTCTATGACTTAACCTAACAATAATAGAGATAAAATTCCAGTGGTTAACCGTTGTAAGGAGAATTCTGGAGAGGTAAATCCGCAGGGTCCGTCTAGGGTTTCCAAAGAAACCGAGCATCGTAGCATCGGAATCCCTTGAAAACTCTGCCTGTGACACTAGCATATGTATAAAAATGTGATGGATGTTGGAAATGTAAGAACCCAATCCCCCGGATCCGAGCCCTTTCATAGACATGCGATGACACTTAGGAAGGTTCTGGACCTATAGCGTGAAACTTTCGCTACGGGTCAACCATGGGGAACATTGTGGTAGCATGGGCCAAACCTTGGTTTTCATGTTTCTATGACCTAACGTGGCAATATTAGAGATAAAAGTCCACTCGCCAACCGCCGTACACAAGATTTCAAAGGGGTAGATCCACAGGGCCTCACGAGCTAGGGTTTCTCCGAAAAACCAAAGAGCGGTGGGCCAGAATGCCTCCATAACTTGCATGTGGCCTTATAGATGGAATGTTGGAAATGCAATGACCCTCCCCCTGGTGACAACCCCTTCATAGACATGGGATAACACTTAGAAATGTTTTGGATCTATAACTTGAAACTCCCTCTACCGGTCAACCAGAGGGAACATTGCGGTAGCATGGGCCCAACCTTAGTTTTCCATGTTGCTATGACCTAACCTAGCAAGAATAGAGATAAAAGGCCACTAGTCAACCATCGTACAGAGGATTTCAAAGGGGTAGATTCTCAAGGGCCCACGGGCTAGGGTTCCTTCGAAAAACCGAGGAGCGGTGGATCGGAATGCCTCCAAAACATGCGTGTGGCCCCATCATGTGTTTGAAAATATGGTGGGATGCTGGAAATGCAAGAACCCAACCATTGGGTGCGAGCCGCTTCGCAGACATGCAATAACACTTATGGAGGTTTTGGACTTATAGCTTGAAACTCCCGCTACGTGTCAACCGGAGGGGATGTGTGGTAGCATGTGGCCAACCTTTTTTTACATGTTGTTATGATGTAACCTAGCAAGAATTGTGATAAAATTCCACCAGTCAACCGTCACACGGCGGATTTCAGAGAGGTTGATCCGCAGGGCACATAGGCTGAGGCTTCTCTAGAAAAAAGAGGAGCGGTGGGCCAGAATGCCTCCAAAATTTGCATGTGGCCATAGCATGTGTTTGCAAGTGTGGTGGGACATTGTAAATGCAAGAATCTAATCGCCATCATCAAATAAGCTAGCCAGGGTTTCCAACATGTCTCTAACTAACATGCAATCAGCTACAATCGCCTTCATCAAATAAGCTAGCCAGAGTTTGCAACGTGTCTCTAACTAACATGCAATCAGCTACAAACGCCTTCATCAATGGTCGACTTGACGTTGCCATTGTATATATTTTCTTGGTTCAAGAATAGGGCTTTTCTTGCAAGAAGTCAACCAGACCCGTATTCACATGAAGAAGTGAATAAGTTAGGTTTTTTCTCGGCAAAATAGATAGTCCGTTTCTGGTCTAAATCCCACCTCGTGACATCTACACTATTCATCCTGAATTCAATGGGTTACAAATTTCACAATTACACCAACATTGGTTCATGTGATCCTAGCTACTAGTGTTTTTCATGTCACCAACATGGGACTTCCCCAAAAATCTAGGGTCTTCATATTTTATGTCGTACCCCAGTTCCGGCATACCAAGATGCCTCGGCTCAAACGCCTACACGACCATATCATCCTCGAGGCCCGGATTCCATTCGGGCGATTAATTGCATGCTTCATTGACCAGAACTCAGAGATATCTACATGTGTTGACAAAGATCAGGTTGAAACTTTTTTGTTACAATATTCGCCGCGCTCGGTTAGGATGATGAGTACAACTCTCGACACATACCTCCTCCTCCTCCTCCTCTATATCTCGTCTAATTTCGGGAAAATGTTTTTTTACCACCTCCTCGCATTCTCTGGTCCACGCCGACAGTTGGTGACATTGTAACATATACTACTCCTTCGGACTTCGGTTCCCTAATGCAAGACATTCATGCTTTCTCTAAAATACATGTATGTTGATGTGTTTTCGTGTATGTGTTCACTTATTTTGATGTGTTTTCGTGTATGTGTTCCCTAATGTTCACTTATTTTAGAGCCTCTCGCTGAATGTAGCAGCACTCCTCGCCGCAGGTAGCAACATCAGAAGCCGTAGGTAGCATCGACACCGGACGCATGTAGCAAACGTCGAGACGGCTTGTAGCACCGCCTTCGAGCGCACATAGCGTCGCCATTGGCCCCAGGCGGCCCCATGTAGCAGTCGTTGACGTCGTACGTAGATGTGTCGGGGTGGTGGAGGCGGAGCAGCGGGCTCCCTCGGGCGGCGTCCATGGCGGGTGGCCTCGAGGAGCAGCGATGTCCATGGCGAAGCTCCATCGGCAGGGACAAGGCATGGCGAGTGCCCTCCATCTCCGGCGACGGGCTGGTGCTGGTGCGCGGTGGAGGGGGAGAAGCGGGGTGCCCTGGGGACGGTGGCCATGGCGTCTCCATCACCGGCGGCGCTCGTTCGTTGGTGTGGGGTGGAGGCGTAGGTGGAGCAGCATGACGCGGACGACCATGCGCAGGCTGCCTTCCCTCCCTCCTCAAGGGCAGCACGACGGCGATGAAGTCCAACACGGCGGCGGTGGGGGCGTAGTCCAGCGGCGGCGGCGGCGCAGGCTTGTACGGTGGCTCCGACGGGATTTGGCAGCCGCACGCCTGGTTCACGAAGGAAGATAGAGTTGTTCCTAAAGAGATAAGGTGGGCCCTCCTGCTTAGCGAGGTTTGATGCGGTGCCTTGCACGCGCGACCCGGAGGATGGATTCACAGAATCCCCCGGGTAATCCATATCCTTTTCCAATGTTTTTTGCTAGTGTGGGGGGCTTTCTCTGTATGATACGATACTATAACAGTAGTTGCAGATGCATGAACGGATGACGTTAATGCAAAAATCTGAATGAATAGATAATTGAAACAACACAACTGATATGTAAAAGGAGACTAATGATTAATATTAATATGGTCTAACACTAGTGAGTGTGTATGTCTATGTCTAGAGTGGATGTCTAGATGAGATCTCAGATCCCACATCCGATAAGGCTTGGGTTCTGCCCCAATGCCTGCGGCTGCTGAGTAACACGTTGACCCTCTAATTTAGCCGTATCAATGACGTCTTGGATCTGTCGCCGTGCGTCGGCAATCTCGGTCCAGAACTTGCGTTGCGCTTCCATCCTAAGCATATCAGCCTGCTCTGGGTATACGTCCATTGCTGGTTTTCCAAGCTGTAGATCTAGCTCTCTCTTGTATGCCTCGAGACGGTTCGCCGTCTGCTGTTTCTGCGCGGTCTGGTCACCATCAGTAGGGTGGTTTGTGCAGCAGCAGGGGTCGTAGCACCCGGCTGATATGAATATTGCGTGGTGCCTCCTCATGTCCAGAGTGAGTAGCAGCTGGTGGGCGTCACCGTACTCTTTGGCGTCTAGGTGAGCTTTCATCAGGCGTTCTTTGGCCATCTTCCGATCATCGCCCACAGGAAGAAGAAGCAGCGCTAGCCTGCGGAATTTGGTTGGAGTGAACTCCTCCAGATAGTTGGTCAATTTGTGATAGTCTCTTCCAACCAGGACCACCTACAAGATGTTGGAAGTACGAGCAGCCCTATCGTAAGGGTGCGATACTGCGATATTTGTGATCTGCAGCACGGCAGCAACAGAGAAACCAAAAAAGAACTAACAAGAACAAGACCAAAATATAATAGTAAGTAGCATAATCTTAGGCATATATCCAGAAGGTAATAGCACACCCGGTAGTCCCAACAGCCCATCATAGATTCAAGTCTTCGTCAAACATAGAGACTAAAAGACAATTAAGTACAAGACATCAAAGGTTATGATTCCAGAGCACTACCTTTTGGCATGCTTCTTAATTGGCTTACCAGGTGAACTTTCATCAACACCCGCAAGAGCACCATAGTTTTTCCCTACCTCGCCTTTGTGTTTGAGCACAAGGGTCCTCACACTGGACCTCGTGTTAGGAAGCGAAGTAGTAGCATTCTCCCCAGCAGGATTCTTGGAAGCAACTTTTGCAGCAGCATTCTTCCTAGGAGCAGATTTCTTTGCCTTGGCAGCCCTAGCAGCTTCAACAATTCCACTGATTTCAGTTGTGGGATTGCCATTAACTCCGTCAGAAAAGCTGCAGGAAGAGTCTTCTTCATGCACAGTTGCCTTCTTTGTCTTGGCAGCTTCAGCATCTTCAGAAATGCTGCATGAAGCACCAACATCAGATCGAGCGAGTCCCCTGTTTACAGCACTAGATTGAGCAGCACCAAATTTTTCTAAGTCAAGTGGCTGCATTACAGAAAGCCCAGCTATGCATTCATTAACTGCTTCTAGGTCAATTCCAATAGATTGAGCAACTGGCTGCACCGCAGAAAGGAGCTCATGCGCTTGATGGAGAAGCATGGACATCTGCGTCTCAGGAGGCACTCTAGAAGTTACCACGACAGAACCTTGGGAGTCAATTGTGGACTGGATGTAAAATCTTGATGATTCCGCATAGCAGATCTCCTCTAGAGCTTTCAACTGAAATGAGAAATTGAAGAGAAGATGTAAGATTTGAAGCCAAGTACGACACTAATGGTAACAAAATATTGATAACTCATATGCCAAACTTCAAAATCATGATACAAGATTTAAGCATGATTATTAGCAATGATTAGCAGAATAATAATAATTAGTTCTCTGTGAACTTCTATAAGGGAAATTCCAAATTATTAGTATTGATTAACAATGCAGAATAAATTAAAATATTTCAGGGTCCAGGAAATTCTAGCATCCTAAACTTAGATGGGTCAGTTTACAGTTCAATATCCCAAATGGTAGGATGGCTTGACAAGTGAACCACATAAAATGAAATATAAGCATGGAAGGCATATTGTTTTCAGAGCACATGGTGGGACTCTTAGTCATCAAAGTCTCCATAGTATACTTTCAAGATAAAGAGTACCTTAAAGTTGTGGAAGGAGATCCTGCCATGGTGGCATTTAGCGTTACCAATAACACGCATCAAAGTCGCCATAGTATACTGATTGATCCGAGGACACTTCTTGTCCACAATCTCCGTCATTTTCAAGTTATCCACAATAAATCCCCGACAACCCGAATATACAGTTAAACATGGCTCTATACACAAAAACAGAGAGCACCAGAATGCTTATCAGAATTATTATTATGCAACCAGGCATAGTTATTGACTTGTTAGATTTGTCAAGAGTCATGGCCTTCCAAGTTCTGATAAAGTCCTTCAAATGCTCATACACTATTGCACAAAAGTCATAGTCCTTGAGGTTTGTCATATACTGTGTGTACATGACTGCATTTATCGTTTATCTTTTGTTGAGTAGTACGCATTAGAAATTTTGAAAAGAGAATGAGGAAAGAACATTTGACCATCAAATGTTTTTTGTCCTCTCTTCTCATTAAGGCCAATATATCTGCAATGTCCAACGACATTTTTTGATTCCCCAATTCAGTTCGCAATTTAGCAAAGTCTTTCTATTGTTGCTTATTGTATTTAAGGGGGGCCTTATCACCTCGGGGCAGCATCAAGAGATGAGAGATCTCCTCTGGTGTGATGTATCCAATTACATCTTTCTATAGTTGCACTTTGATCCTATTCTCTTCAAGATCAACTAGTTTCATACACAAATTGGTTTCTTTGCGCTCACAGATTGTTCCCAACTGTAGGTCTAGGAAAGTTAAAAAACCAAGTTCCTTGACCTCCTTACGTTCTGCATCATCAAGAAGTTCCGTTGTAGCCATAACATCTACGGTCTTGAAGCCAAAATCAAGACACAAACTGCCTGAGTACTCATCTCCTTGTGCGCCCAACTGCAAACTGGAATTCTGACTCTTCATCTGGGGGAGGACAGTTAAATGCATAATCATGAGCCAGGAGAAGAATTTTAGTTTATACAAATGCAAATATTAGGAGGTAACAATTTGCTTTCAATTTTTCATCATTTTTAGTTTTAAAACTGGGAGAACCAAGTTTTCCCTACACTAAACCACCACAACGATAAAAGAGATGCTAAACTCAACACTGAGTTAGCCGGCTGGCCATCCCTCTAAGCATCCGACAGATAGAAGTTAGCCAATTTGATTTTAAGCATGATTTTAAGCTGGATATATTAGGAATACAGATAGGTTACATATTATGTTTACAACAGTAAATTTATGCCAGTTTTCCTTTTTATCTTGACTTCCAAGCCAAACTTCTGTCTGTCGGATGCTTAGAGGGATGGCTAGCCGGCCGGCCGATATCAGCCATCGGAAATTCCAGCCATCAGAAGAAAAAGAAGGGCATGCGGTCCCAATTTGGGTACAACTCGAAAACGAATCGACTTTTCCAATGCGAAAGGAAATGACAACAGATATCTCTCTTAACTTTTTTTCGATAAAGGGCGCTTTTATCCCTCTGCATACTAAGATGCACACAGCCACCATAGTTCACAAATCCAAACAGAAAAATAAAGAAGTGAATTACATATCAGATTGAGAAATTGTAAGACGCCTAAAATGTAGAGGGAGGGCCGATCCGTAGATTATGCTACCATCCATGCCGGGTAAACAAATCTCGTGTCATATCCTTTAGCCGCGTACACACCTCCGTGAAAAGGTCGTGATACTCCACACTATGTAGAAGTGACCAAGAGCGCAGTGTGTTGGTACATCGGTAAATAACATGCAGGAGAGAACAATTTATATCATTAAAAACTTTATCATTTCTACACAGCCATAGCGACTATATAATGGCAATCGCTCCAACCCGAAGAAGTAGCTTATACTTGTTATCTATCCCATGTAACAAATTCCCAAAAATATTGGCAATACTACGTGCTGGATATAAGACTGAGGTTTCTTGGGTAACTAACCATATAGATCTAGCAAAATTACATAGAAAAACAGGTGTTTGATTGTCTCATTATGATGACAAAAAAGACACATAGAATTTCCATGCAAATTCCGCTTAATAAGATTATCTTTAGTAAGAATAACTCCACGACGAAGATACCACACAATTTTTTTTATTTTTTAGTGGTATCTTCATCTTCCAAATCATCCTATTATCTAAAACAGATATAACCGGCTGGGCTAGTGCATTGTAAAAGGAACTAACGGATAAAGCACCTTTCATACTTAAGTTCCATCTGTCCTAGGCGACAGTTGTACATTTGCTAGACGATGTAGCAATGTGATCCAAGAGTCAAGCCTGGTTCCAATTAAATCTTGTCTAAATGTCACAATGGACGGGAATGATTCCAAAACAGTGGAGATCGTCTCATCCTTATAATGAACAATAGAATACAATGCAGTATATTGGTCTCGGAGTGTAGCATTACCCAGCCACTTATCCTCCCAAAACCTTATCTGAGACCCATCCTTAATAGAAAAAGTTCCGAATCTGAAGAAATTTTTCTTTGTTGCCATCAGACCGGCCCAAAAGTGAAAGTCACCTAGTTTCCAAACCAGCTGTGACAATGCTTTTGAACCAATATATTTTCTTTTAAGTAGAGTTTGCCATACCCCGTCTTCAGATAGTAATTTGAAGAGCCATTTACCGAGGAGGGCTGTATTTTTTATCTCAAGATCATGAATACCCAACCCACCCTGATCGTTGGGGCGGCATAGTACACTCCATTTAGCCAATCTGTATTTCTTTTTCTCGTCGTCTCCTTACCAAAAGAATCTTGATCGGAAATAATCCAATCTTTTTAAGACACCTTTTGGTAGTTGGAAGAAAGATATCATATACAATACCATATTACTTAGTACCGAATTAATGAGTACCAATCTCCCCCCTATAGAAAGAAATTTACCTTTCCAGCTGCTCAATATTAGTTGTAGCCTTTCTTCAACGATCTTCCATTTAGCATTTGTGAGCCTCCGGTAATGAACCGAAATGCCAAAATACTGAATCGGAAAAACACCTTGAGTACATCCAAAGAGATCAGCATAAAGACTAACTTCATCTCGGGCCTCGCCAAAACAAAACAATTCACTTTTATGGAAGTTGATTTTCAACCCTGATAGTTGCTCAAAAGTATCAGTTTCAGATTTTTCGCTTTTTCAAGGTCATGTTCCATAAATAAAATTGTATCGTCGACATACTGAAGGATTGATAAACCTCCATGGACTAGATGGGGAAGCACACCTTCAATTTGACCATCAGACTTGGCACGCTCAATCATGACAGCGAGCATATTAGCCACTATATTAAATAACATTGGTGATAATGGATCTTCATATCTCAAACCTTTTTTCGTCTAAAAGTATTTACCAACATCGTCATTAACTTTTATGGCAACACTACCTCCTGACATAAAGATGTTGATTAAAGCCTGCCACTCAGATGAAAAACCTTTCATTCTAAGGGTCTGCTGAAGAAAAGGCCATTTGACTTTATCATAGGCCTTTTCGAAGTTAATTTTAAGAATAACTCCATTCAACTTTTTCCTATGTAGTTCATGAACTGTTTACAAGGTAACCATACCATCAAGTATGTTGCGACCTTGCATAAAAGCAATTTGTGAAGGACGAACTACATGATCCGCCACAGAAGATTGGTCTATATTATTGGATCTGTTTTGCTTCATTAATCTTAGGCAAAAGAATTATCTCTCCAAAATTCAAACGAAACAAATCTAGTTGACCAGCGTGCAAAGCACAGAACATTTCAAATAGATCTGTTTTGATAACATCCCAAAAAGTTTGGTAAAATTCAGCTAGGAAGCCATCAGGACGAGGGGCTTTATTATGTTCCATCTGAAAAATAGCCTTCCTGACCTCCTCCTCGGAATAAGGAGCCGTCAATAGGTCATTTTCCTCGACAGAAACCTAAGACACATCATCTGTTTGAGATTCATCCAGAGAGATAGTTCCCTCATTTGGTTCCCCAAACAAACATTTATAGTAATTTGTAATATAAGATTTCAGCTGCTCATATCCCTCAATCGTCCCCTCATCTCGCATTAAAGATCGAATAAGTTTCCTCTTGTGTCTGCTATTAGCAACACTATGGAAGTATCTAGTATTCGAATCCCCATGCAAAATAAATTGGGCAATACTCTGCTATTAGCAACACTATGGAAGTATCTAGTATTCGAATCCTCATACAAAATAAATTGGGCAATACTCTACTATTAGCAACACTATGGAAGTACCTAGTATTCGAATCCCCATGCAAAATAAGATAGTTCTCTCTCTTAACTTAGAGGCATGAATCAATACTCTGTCCTATGCACCACCTTTCAAAGTAAATATCAATGCACAACCTAAGATTATGGAAGAGAAGGTATTCATGAACATCTTTCCCATATACGATCTCAACATGGTAGTGTCGGAAATGCTTAATATCTTGGAATCCAGTACTAGTTGTTTCCTCTTTCTGATTTCTTGTCGCCGTTTCCTTAGAGCTTCCCCAAGAGGCATGCAGTACAAGTGTGACCGGATTTCTATCCGTCCATCTGGATGTGGCACCAAGTAAAATAGTCTCGCCTGCAAGCGACGCTCTTTGTACCTTCGGATGCTGTCTCTGATGGTTTGCAATGAGTTGTCAATGGTGAGTCGATGCTCCTTGTAAGCTTCCCACGTAGGCATACCACTCCTCATGAGTTCATTGTACTCGCCAAGTGCCAATCTAAGGAAAGCACGCGTGCATCTTTCACGGTACAACGATGTGGTCCTGAGCCTACGCAAACGGTCACCATATGAGACGGTACCAGTCTCGTCACGGCGGCAGAGTCTAAAACTTTTTCTTGGGATCTTGATTTTACTGCTCCGCGGATGGCTGTGGCTGCGCAATATAAAAATACAAGGAGTGGCATTAGAGCAATGGAAGATATAGTAAGCTCAAAGCTCAAGCAGGTAAAATAATACCGCTAGTTAGTGCATTAGCGCTAGTCAGTGCATCATATGTGAAGCATCATATGTGAAGTACATATGATATACTCCCATTAAGACTAGCCTTATCCATTGACATGGAAAATAAAGATCCGAGTAAACTGGTTTTGCGTAGTTTAGCTAATCTATGTTACAATTGCGACAAGAAGATAACGAAGAACGAAAACGAAAAACACAGCAAGGGGACACAGATTTAACGTGGAAAACCTCTCCAACAAAGAGAGGAAAAAACCATGGGCGCCAGCCAGCGAAACTTCACTATATCGAGGAGTGTTTACAAACGCCGGGGATTTCACAGATACAACTCTTCCCAACCGGCGGCTTACAAGGGGTTTATATATCGGTGAAAACCTAGGTCTTCAACGATCCGTACCGTACCGCGGGGGACTGTCGCCCCCCGCACCCCCCACAGGCGTCCCCGTTGGGAAGTTGGCCTATACTTTGTAGAATTTGGATCAACATATAACAAACTCCACCTTGAGACAAATTCCTCCTTGTAGCATCAACAACAAACATCTTCCTGAACAAACAAAGCAAATACTTTCGGCGCCAATAGCCACTTGGGCTAATCAGTTTAACCAACTAAGTTCGAGCAAAGCTCAAACTTAGCAACAGGAACAGGTTTAGTCATCATATCAGCAGGATTATCATGAGTGCTGATCTTGCATACCTTTAATTTACGTTGAGCAACAATGTCTCTAACAAAATGGTACTTGATATCAATGTGCTTAGTTCTCTCATGGAACATCTGATCTTTTGTAAGGTATATGGCACTTTGACTGTCACAAAACAAAGTAATGCAAGAATCATCTCCACAAAGGTCAGCAAACAAACCTTTCAACCAAACAGATTCTTTGCAAGCTTCAGCAATAGCCATGTATTCAGCTTCAGTAGTAGATTGTGCAACAACAGCCTGCAATGTAGCCTTCCAGCTAATAGCACAACCTCCAACATTAAACACATAACCTGTGAGGGATCTTCTCTTATCCAAATCGGCAGCAAAATCTGAATCCACATAGCCAACGAGTCCCTCATCGGTCCTGCCAAACTTCAAACAAGCATTGGAAGTGCCAAGAAGGTACCTGAAAACCCACTGAACAGCCTTCCAATGTTCTTTACCAGGATTAGCCATGTATCTACTTATCAAACTCATAGCATATGATAAATCAGGACGAGAACAAACCATGGCATACATCAAAGAACCAACAGCACTAGAATATGGCACCTTTGACATGTACTCAAACTCTTCATCAGTAGTAGGACATTGAGAAACTGACAATTTAAAATGAGGAGCAATAGGAGTACTAACTGAGTTGGCACCATACATATTAAAACGATGAAGAACTTTCTTAATATAACTTTGCTGACTAAGAAATAACAAACCAGATTTTCTATCTCGGGTAATCTCCATACCTAAGATCTTCTTAGTAGCACCAAGATCCTTCATCTCAAACTCACTACTTAGGTGTGCCTTCAAAGTAGTGATTTCTTTCATGCCCTTGGCAGCAATTAACATATCATCAACATATAGTAGCAAGTATATAGGTGACCCATCAACAAACTTGATATAAACACAACTATCATATTTAGACCTCTCAAAACCATGTGAGATCATAAATGAATCAAACCTTTTATACGACTGTCTTGGAGATTGCTTTAAGCCATAAAGAGACTTCTTTAATTTGCACACAAAATCCTCTTTATCAGGCACTATGAACCCTTCTGGTTGGTCCATGTATATTTCCTCATCAAGCTCTCCATGCAGAAAAGCAGTCTTGACATCTAACTGCTCAAGCTCAAGATCACGCATAGCCACAATACTAAAGAAAGTACGAATGGAACTATGCTTCACAACTGGAGAGAACACATCATTGTAATCAATACCTGGAATCTGGCTGAACCCTTTTGCTGCTAACCTTGCCTTGTAACTTGAAGGCTCTTTGGGAGATAGACCTTCCTTTTTCTTGAAGATCCACTTGCAGCGGACCGCCTTCTTTTGTTTAGGCAAGCGCACAACATCCCATGCGCCATTTTTCTCAAGCGATTGCATCTCTTCTTGCATAGCAGAAACCCACTTCTCGCGGTCAACGGATGCAATGGCTTCATTATATGTAGCAGGTTCAGAATCGTTCTCCACCTGTTCAGCACAACTCAAAGCATAATGTACAAGATTACACTCTTCAATTAAACGAGGACGAGGACCACAGTTACGCCTCGGTCTATCAGCAACAATGGACTCATGTGGCTGCTGCAAAACAGTAGGTGAGTGCTGAACAACAATATCATCAATGTTTTCCTCATGTGTATCTTCAACAATAGCATCATTATCAACAGTTTTCTGCAGATTCTCCACCTGCACATTAACTCTCTCCTCTCCAACAGCAACAGGAGAGGTATCTGATGGCAAGCTATCATGATACATAACGGACTCATTGAAAACAACGTTTCTACTTAGCAAAATCTTTTTAGTTTCAGGATTCCATAGTTTATATGCTTTAACTCCTGAACCATAACCAAGGAATATGCACTTAACAGCCCTAGGCTCTAACTTTCCATTATCAACATGAGCATATGCAGTGCAGCCAAAAACTCTCAACTGTGAATAATCAGCAGGCGAACCTGACCATACCTCAATGGGAGTTTTCTTCTCAAGTGGAATAGAAGGTGACCTGTTGATGAGGTAACACGCTGTGTTGGCTGCTTCAGCCCAGAAACGCCTATGCATACCTGCATTAGACAACATACAACGAGCCCTCGAGATGATGGTTCTGTTCATGCGCTCTGCCATGCCATTCTGCTGAGGAGTATATGGGATGGTGTGATGCCTGATCATGCCATCGTTACTGCAAAACTACTCAAACTCATTAGAACAGAATTTTATACCATTGTCAGTACGTAGTACCTTTACCTTCTTCTCAGTCTGTTTTTCAACCATAACTTTCTACTTCTTAAAAGCATAAAAAACATCAGATTTATGCTTCAGAAAATAAGGCCACACCTTTCTTGAGTAACCATCAATAATAGTAAGCATATAATTAGCACCACCAATAGAAGTCTTACAGGACGGACCCCATACATCAGCATGCACATAATCTAATATGCCTTTGGTGGTATGAACGGAAGCATTGAATTTAACTCTTTTATGCTTACCAAAGATGCAGTGCTCACAGAACTCAAACTTACTCAAGCTACAACCATCAATCAGCTCTCTCTTGACCAACTCTACCATGCCTTGTTCGCTCATATGCCCAAGACGCATATGCCATAGATGTGTTTTACCACAATCATCAGAATCATTAGAAGTAACAGCAGCAGCAATACCAGGCAAAGTGCTACCTCTAAGAACATATAATTTAGCAGAATTCATATCACCTATCATGTGAATAAGAGAACCTTTTGATACCTTCAGAACTCGATGCCCACCGGCATACTTGTATCCATCAACGCCCATGGTACTCAGGGAGATCAAATTTCTGGTCATGCTTGGTATGTGCTTCACCTCACTCAACGTGTGTGTCACGCCATCATGTGTCCTAATCTTAACAGATCCAACACCAACGATATGGCATGGGTTGTCATTCCCCACACGCATAAAATCTCCAGTCTGCACAGACTCATATGAACTAAACCAATCTTTGTTACAACAAATATGAAACGAACAGGCAGTATCAAGTATCCATTCATCATCACGAGAAGCACAAGCAGCAAAAACAGCTAAGCATTCACCATCAGAACTATCAGAAACAACAGCAGCCTTACCAGAATCGCCAGTCCTATCTTTCGGTTGGTAAGTTCTGTTTCTTTTCTCCTTATTCTGTAACTTCCAACAATCATCAATAACATGATTAGATTTCTTACAATACCTGCAGAATTTATCCTTTCCCTTGGACTTTGAACGACTTTTACCGTCCTTGCTCTTATCTCTATTGCCATAGTTGTTGTACCTCTGCTCGGTCCTGCCACGAACCTGCAGAGCCCCAGCCTTGGATGACGTCCCATCTGACCCTACCATAGTTTCCATCGTTTCCCTCTGTTTGAGGGCGTCATGTACTTCGGCAAGGGTTAGTTCATCACGGCTCAACAATATTGTATCACGAAAGTGTGTATAGGAACTAGGCAACGAGCATAAGAGTAGAAGAGCTAAATCCTCATCATCATATTTTACCTCCATAGACTGCAAGTCTGAAACAATCTCTTTAAAAACAGATATGTGATTCAGTACCGATCCACCTTCTTGCAGCCTGTGCGAGAACAACTTCATCTTCACGTTCATCTTACTGGTTAGATCCTTTGACACGCAGATCGTTTCCAGTTTTTCCCATAGGGCAGCAGCAGATTTCATCTCCAGTACTTCCTGCAAAATATTATTGGACAGATGAAGTTGAATCAAAGACAAAGCCTTACGGTCCTTCCGCTTCTCTTTGGCGGACCAGGTCTTAGCATCCTTTTTACCGAATCCATCCAGCGCTTCATCCAGATCAAAAGTTTGGGCGAGAATCGCCCGCATCTTCACCTGCCACAAGGAGAATCTTGTGATGTAGTCCAGCTGTGGTAGATCGAACTTCAATGACGACATGTCGCAAACCCTAGATTAGAACCTGGGGCTCTGATACCACTTGTTACAATTGCGACAAGAAGATAACGAAGAACGAAAAACAAAAAACACAGCAAGGGGACACAGATTTAACGTGGAAAACCTCTCCAACAAAGAGAGGAAAAAACCACGGACGCCAGCCAGCGAAACTTCACTATATTTGTAGAATTTGGATCAACATATCAACATATCAACATATAACAATCTATGCGAGTATTTTCATCTCAAAAAAAATAATGCGAGTATTTATCAATATAATGAAGGACGTAGTACGGAACGGTGTTTTTATCAAGTAAGTATTTTGAAGATTCCTGGACTTCTTTCGTAGTATAAGTGCATACGAGAAGAAAAAAGAGCAGAATTCTTAATGAAAGCCGTTTTTTTGACAACAATCTTTGTAAAATCTGATAAAGAACACGAGCGTACGTACATCATGAAGCCATCTTTCCTCGCCCATGTTTAAAAAGAAGATACACATACATACATACCTGACGTCTCGTTTCTTGTCCATTAGGCCGCTGCTAATCAGATCGATTAGGTCGACCTTATATGTATTACTTATTAGGTCGACCTTGGTGAGATTGTTATATAGCCCACGTACGGCATACGATCGAGTCCAATCCCAAGTCGTACAGGATCTCTCGATCGATCGTGTCCGAGTCTGCTATGTCTTACACGAACGTGCCGGCGGCACGGGTTGAGCTAGCTAGCTATATATCTACGTACAGCTTCTATCGTGTCCCATCAACAACGATCAATCGATCGAGCTAGATTAATTAAGATGGACGTCGTCACCCCAAACATGTACTTGCTAGACCAGGTGAGTTTCGGGAGCGGGGTCCTCCGCCAGGGGCTAGTCCTCGACGACGGCACGGTGAATAACAGCTCTCTCCCCGCCGACATGCTAGAGATCCTCCTCATTGACAACACTCGCGTGCGCAAGAAGGCCCGCGACATCTGCAGGGTGCTCGACAGGAGCCACCTGCACCCCGGCCAGGTCGTCGGGTCGGCGTCCCACATCGCCGGCCAGATCGGCGTTGTCACCGGCGTCACCACCCTGCTCGACCTGGCGGAGCTCGACAACCATGGCGAAGCGACCCGGCTCATCAAGGGCGTGTCCACGTCCAGCGTGCGGCGCGTCAGGAGCCTCAACCTCGGCGACTTCGTCGTGTCCAAGTATGGCCCGTGGCTCGGCCGGGTTGTCGAGGTATCCATCGATGTCGACGTCCTGTTCGACGACGGCGCCGTGTGCAGGATTACCGACGCAAAGTCCAAGACGCTACAGGGAGTATATCTCCACATTTACCGCCATCAAATGAACTCTGACATCTACCCGGGGTTGATCGTCACCGGAGAAAATCCATCTTCCCTCTTCAAGGCGGGACAATGGCTTAATGGCTACTGGAATCCTGGTCGTAAGGTAGGCACCGCCATCAAGGTGGAGACGTCGGGCATCCTCGTCTACTGGATTGCGTCCACGCATTGTGGCACGGACGAGGCGCTTGTCGAGGCATCCGCTCCTCCGGCGTACCAGCACACTGATGACTTGGCATTCTTCTGCCCTGCATCCAGATGCAGCTGGGGGGTAGCTGATCGCTGCTTCTTTCGAGAACCTACTAGTTGTTCCACCAAAACCAACAATGGGGATGGTGCTTGTGCTCATGATCAGGAGGAAGATGAGGATGAGGAGGACGACGACTCATCCTCTGAAAACAATCATGACGTGATTGATGATGATGACCAAGAAGCACCAATTACGAAGCAAGACGATGTAAATTTTTACCAGAAGCAACTGAGGAAGGTCTTCTTCGAGGGACACAGACACAGGCACATGCGACGCCCGCAAGCCAGGAGGCATGTGGAGGTGGAGTTCCCCATGGTCGTCGCCAACACTAGCACCTACGTCGATGTGCTATGGCAGGACGGCACACTGCAGCATGGCATACCTTCAGCGACCCTCGTCCCCTTCGATATCTTGAATGAACAAGAGTTCTTACCTGGACAATACGTCGTCGATAACCTGATTCCTCTTGATACTAAGGGCGACCAGCAGGATGGTGCGGCAAGGCGTGTGGGCATGGTTAGGAGCCTAGACTACAAGGACCAGACAGTTCGAGTGTCATGGTTACTACAAGGACCTGACGAGGCTAGGGAGGTCGAGTGCACTGATACCGTCAGTGCATATGATCTCAAAATGAAGTACTCTGCCTACTACGGAGATATTGTCGTTCGTCTCCAACAGCTAGGATCAATGGATGACCGGAGTAGCGTGGCGTTACATGACAAAAAGAAGAAGAAGGTCTGTATTGCTGATCTTTCGTGGGTGGGCCGTGTTGTTGACCTTCCGGGTGAACACGTGGTCCAAGTCAAGTGGGGCGATGGCAGCATATCAACAGTATGTGGATATATATTCTTTTGTCTAAGTTACTATGTTATACACTCTGTAGTCTCTAGCTACTTAGCCCATGCATTAGCTGTTTTTGACTTGATTGAGCGTGTCCCAGGTGTCGCCCGATGAGATCGTTGTCGTCCATGAGGAGCACTTCATGGATTTGTGGATTGAAATGGGAGACTGGATGGAGGACGATGGCGTCGATGATGCACCTGAAGAACCGGTGGCTGCAAACACGGTATCTATCCTTCTAACCTTGTCCACTTTGGCAAACAACTCGTGTGGCTAGGTGTGTTGAAGAGTTAACTTACATGTAATTTTAGGAGAATGATCTACACAATCTAGCAGATGACACCATTGTCGCAAACGAAGATCCGACATCGACAAGGACAAGCCTTTTGGGTTCTGCAGTCTGGTCTTTGCTCCGACTGTATGGCGACATGGTGGCTCGAGCTAAGGGATTCCTGCCCAACCAGCAGGTGCCGTCACCGTCCTTGTTACCATGCTCAGAGGCACCTGCACCAGCAACGGAGACCATCGCTGCTGTGGTGACAAGGAACGTTGTGGATGGAACGAAGGCCTTAGATACCACCGGCTCCACTGACGAATCGTTCAGCAGCTTCCCACGTTTCGATGTATTGCAGATCACCCCCGAGGATCACCATTACCTTGACAACCCAGACCAGGTAATATTCTATTTTATAGAAAATGAACAAGTATGTAAGATTAGATTGAAAAAGTTTACAGCCACACTAGGTACATTAGGATATCGCTATAAACCACATGCTTAACTATGACGATTCTTTCCGTTTTGCAAAACCGTTCATTTGTACAGATAATAATAGAACCTTAACTAACAATATTTTTAAGGAAATGTAGGGCGGCAGTCGTCAGAAAAGTTGGGCCAAGGCAGTACAAAAGGAATGGAAAATTCTAGAGAACAACCTACCAGGTATGAGGTACACAACTAAATGCATGGTCCATGGTTGCAAATATAATGAATATCTATAACAATTTTATGTGCAGAAACCATCTACGTACAAGCGTTTGAGGACCGCATGGACCTGCTCCGGGTGGTGATGGTGGGCGCGAGTGGGACGCCATACAATCATGGACTATTTTTCTTCGACTTGCAACTACCGCACTCCTACCCAGCCGAGCCCCCCCAAGTGTACTACCACTCCTTCGGCCTACGCCTTAATCCCAACCTCTACGAATCTGGGACCGTGTGCCTCAGTCTCCTAAACACATTCGGTGGTGAGGGCACCGAGGTTTGGTCGCCGGTGACATCAAGTCTCCTCCAAGTTGTTGTCTCCATCCAGGGTCTCGTCCTCAATGACCAACCATACTACAATGAGGCGGGATACGAGACCCTAGTCGGAAAACCAGAGGGCCGCCGCAACGCGCTGCCCTACAGTGAGAATGCTTACCTGCTCACCCTCCGGACCATACTCCATTTGTTGCGTCGGCCTCCTCAAGGATTTGAGAAATTTGTCAAGGAGCACTTCCGCCGTCGGGGAAGGTCTGTACTCAGGACATGCGACATGTGGCTGCAAGGATGCGTTGTCGGTGATGCTCATGCCATTGAAGCGGGTAGGGAGCAGCCGTGCTCAACCGGGTTGAAGCTTGCACTCACCAACATGGTGCCCAAACTCGTTGTAGCCTTCACAGAGATCGGTGCCGAGGGGTGTGAAGAGTTCCAGAAGCATATGGCCTAGTCGCTTGCTTTTGTAATTACTCGCATATTTAGTTCTACAACAGTTAGTATTTTTTCTTTAGATTAAAAAAGGAGCTCATCAAGAGTTGTACGTAATGTTGTGGATTCGATCATAATTATATATCGAAATCTATAAAAGACAAGAGTATTTTGTATCATCGTGATGCATTAGAAAAAGAAATATATATCTGCGAGGGCTACTCAATTTTGGCCGAGGCTTTTGTACCATCTTGATGCATTAAAAAAGAAATATAAAATCAGCCTGGCAGATATCACCAGCCCCTCGATTTCGGCCAAGACTTTTCTAGGATTAAGGACAGGTCTAGCGAGCGCCTCTTAAGAACAGGTCTAGCGAGCGCCTAGGCGCTCGATGGTATAGTTGGTAGACCGTGGCGCACCCCCGTATATGGCAAAGAGTCATGTCCACTAGTAGAAAACATGCCATTCGTTCGTGCCCCCTCAGAGCAATAGTCCCGGTTGCGCCAACCGGGACTAATGCTGGCACACGTCCCGGTTCGAGCGGGCACGGGGCCCAGAGGCATACGTCCCGGTTAGTAAGGGTGCATACGTAACCGGGACTAAAGGTTGGGCGTCAGCCACGTGGCGTGGCACACACCTACAAACCGGGACGTATGTACTTCCTCTATAAATGCAACGCCCCAGCCCTCTGCCTCCACTTCTGTTTTTTCTCTTGGTGGAAGGTGTGAGAGGTGTGCTAGTTTTTTTCCCCTATGCATGCATTCAAGGTGTTTGATGAAATGTTTGAGTGAATAATCCCGTTCATTTTCTCATAGAACAAAAATATAGAAGGTGTCCGAGACGCACTTGAGCTTTTTCCTCTTTATTTCCCTCGATCGAGGTTAGCAATCTTATCTTTTCTCTGTCATTGATACAATGCATGTGTCGATATGAATTGGTCATTTCACTATTTATTATGTCCTGTTTTTTGATAAACTTACTTATATGATGCAGATAAACGGTCGAGAATGGATGTACGGTGACCGGCGCGTAGCCGGGTATATGAAATGCGTTGATAAATTTATCGATGTGGCTACGGCAAACAAAGAGAATGGTTTTATACGTTGTCCATGTGTTCAATGTCGGAACAACAAGGAGTACTCTTCCTCGAAAATCATTCGCGGCCACCTGATTATGAAAAGTTTCATGCCCAACTATAATTGCTGGACCAAGCACGGGGAAAGAGGGGTTATGATGGAAGATGGTGAAGAAGAAGATGATGAGAACAACTATCATCATATGTTTCCTGAATACAGTGATACTGCAATGGAAGACAATAGAGAGGAAGGAGATGAAGAACGGGCATCAGATGAGCCGGCTGATGAACTTGGTAGGGTCATTTCTGATGCAAAGCGAGACTGTGAAACAGAAAATGAAAAGTTGAAGTTAGAGGGCATGTTAGAAGATCACAAGAAATTGTTGTACCCAAATTGTGAAGATGGCAGCACAAAGCTCGGTACCACACTGGAATTGTTGCGATGGAAGGCAGAGTGTGGTCTAACTGACTCCTCATTTGAAAAGATGCTGAAAATAATGAAGCCGAAGTTTCCAAAACATAACGAACTTCCCGAGAGTACCTACGAAGCAAAGAAGACTCTTTGTCCTCTAGGATTAGATGTGCAAAAGATACATGCATGCATTAATGACTGCATCCTCTACCGCAGTAAGGAGTATGAGAATTTAGATAAATGCCTAGTATGCAATGCATTGCAGTATAAAATCAAACGAGATGACCCTAGTTATGTTGAGGGAGAGCCCCTCCAGAAGAGGGTTCCTGCTAAGGTTATGTGGTATGCTCCTATAATACCAACGTTGAAACTCATGTTCAGAAACAAAGAGCATGCCAGGTTGTTGCGATGGCACAAAGAAGACCGTAAGAAAGACGGGAAGTTGAGACACCCTGCTGATGGGTCACAGTGGAGAAAAATCGAGAGAGACTTCCCGGACTTTGCAGGTGACGCAAGGAACTTATGGTTTGGTCTAAGTACGGATGGCATGAATCCTTTTGGGGAGGAGAGCTGCAGTCACAACACCTGGCCCGTGACTCTATGTATCTACAACCTGCCTCCTTGGTTGTGCATGAAGCGTAAGTTCATTATGATGCCAGTGCTCATCCAAGGCCCGAAGCAACCGGGCAACGATATTGATGTGTACCTTAGGCCATTAGTTAAAGAACTCTTACAGTTGTGGGAAAAACCAGGTATACGTGCGTGGAATGAGAACAAACAGGAGCCATTTGATCTACGAGGATTGTTATTCGTAACCATCAATGATTGGCCTGCTCTTAGTAACCTTTCAGGACAGACAAACAAGGGATATAAGGCATGCACACACTGTTTAGATAAGACTGAAGGTACATATTTTTATAAATGCAAGAAGGTTGTGTACCTTGCGAATCGACGATTTCTTCCGACCAATCATCCCGTAAGAAAGAAAGGCAAGCATTTCAAAGGTGAGGCAGATCACCGGAAGAATCCTGAACTCCCTGCTGGTGATGATGTATTTGGTATGGTCAAGGACATAGAAGTAATCTTTGGAAAGGGTCCCGGTGGTCAATCAGTTCCGAACGACGTCGCTACAGGACACGCACCCATGTGGAAGAAGAAATCTATATTTTGGGAGTTGCCATATTGGAAACTCCTGCGTGTCCGCTTTTCAATCGACTTGATGCACGTGACGAAGAATCTTTGCGTGAACCTTCTAGGATTCCTAGGCGTGTATGGGAAGACAAAAGATACACCAGAAGCACGGGAGGACCAACAAATTATGAAAGACCCAAAGAACATGCATACACAGAACAAGACGGATAAAGGGCGTCACTTAAGTCGTGCCAGCTATGCTCTTACCAAAGCAGAGAAGGAAATCTTTTTTGAAATCCTTTAAAGTATCAAGGTGTCGTCGGGCTTCTCATCTAATATAAAGGGGATAATAAATATGGCAGAGAAAAAGTTCCAAAACCCGAAGGCTCATGACTTTCACGTGATTATGACGCAGTTGCTTCGGATTGCATTGAGGGGGCTTCTACCGAAAAATGTTCGAGTACCCATTGTGAAGCTGTGTGCATTCCTCAATGCAATATCTCAGAAGGTAATCAATCCAGATATTCTGCCAAGGTTACAAAAGGATGTGGTACAATGTCTTGTTAGTTTTGAATTGGTGTTCCCACCATCCTTCTTCAATATTATGACGCATCTCCTGGTTCACCTAGTGGAAGAGATTGCCATTCTCGGTCCGGTATTTCTGCACAATATGTTCCCCTTTGAGAGGTTCATGGGAGTCTTAAAGAAATATGTTCATAACCGTGCTAGACCAGAAGGAAGCATCTCCAAGGGATATGGAACAGAGGAGGTCATTGAGTTTTGTGTTGACTTTATTCCTGACCTTAAGCCGATTGGTGTTTCTGACTCGCGGCATGAGGGAAGACTAAGTGGAAAAGGCACGCTGGGAAAGGAAGCAATGATATGTAGGGACGGGGATTCTTTCACTAAAGCACACTACATAGTTCTACATAATTCCACCTTGGTAGCTCCGTATATTGAGGAACACAAGAATATTCTACGCTCCAAAAACCCGGGGAAGCCTGAATCACTGATTACAGATGAACACATGAAGTCTTTCGGTGGTTGGATGCAGACACATCTCTTGAATGACACCACTGTTGGAGATCAGCTATACTTGTTGGCCGCGTCACCATCTTCTAATGTATTGAATTTCCAAGGGTACGAAATAAATGGGAATACATTCTACACGATCTCCCAAGATAAAAAGAGCACCAACCAAAATAGTGGTGTCCGCTTTGATGCAATAGACGAGAATGGACAAAAGTACACATACTATGGTTACATAGAGGAGATATGGGAACTAGACTATGGAGTCTCTTTTAAGGTCCCTTTGTTTCGCTGCAAATGGGTCAACCTGAATGGGGAAGGGGTAAAGATAGACCAGTTGTACGGAATGACCATAGTGGATCTCAACAATCTTGGTTATAGAGATGAACCATTCGTCCTAGCCAATGATGTATCTCAGGTTTTCTATGTGAAGGACATGTCCTCCAGACCGAAAAAAAGAAAAAATATGCAAACAAATACATCATATGATGAGCCAAAGCGTCACATAGTTCTTTCAAGGAAAAGAAACATCGTGGGAATCGAGGACAAGACAGACATGTCAGAAGATTATAATAAGTTTGATGAAATTCCGCCCTTCACAGTGAAAACTGACCCAAGCATTCCGTTAAGTAAAGAAGATGCTCCATGGTTACGTCTGAAGCGATCATAAGGAAGGACATATGCCAAGAAGTTCATGCTCATATTATGTAACTCTAGTTCATGTCTTTCACGGTTTGTGGCTTCACCGAAGGATATCTTTCGCGGTTTGTGGCTTGACCGGGACTATATATAGGGGGCCTTTATTCCCGGTTTTGTAGTCTCAGTTTTTAATATTAATAAATGTCTTGAGTGTTAGTCCCATTTTGTGGCTGGACCGGGACTACTAAGTTAAGATCTGATCTCCAAACTCGCGCGGTCACATATTAGGGAGTGCCTCTATGACCAGTTTCTTGGAGATGCCGGAGGACTGGGATCCGGCGGCATCTCCCTGAAACTGGTCGTAGTGGTGTCCCTGCTCTCGAAAACCATCTTGCAGCTTGTAACTTCTCTAACTAGATCAATACACCTGGGAGCTAACTAATTTCACATATTAGGGAGTGCCTCTATGACCAGTTTCTCGGAGATGCCGGAGGACTGGGCTCCGTCGGCATCTCCCTGAAACTGGCCGTAGTGGTGTCCCTGCTCTCGAAAACCATCTTGCATCTTGTAACTTCTCTAACTAGATCAAGACGCCTAGGAGCTAACTAATTTCACATATTAGGGAGTGCCTCTTTGACCAGTTTCTCGGAGATGCCGGAGGACTGGGCTCCGTCGGCATCTCCCTGAAACTGGATGTAGTGGTGTCCCTGCTCTCGAAAACCATCTTGGAGATGCCTCAAACTGGCTGGAGGACTGGACTCACAAGGATGCCTATTTATAGTACAAGCAACTCGGCATAGTGTCAACACTTACGAAATAATGTTGACACTCACCCCTATTATTAGTGCTAACTCGTGTTTTGTCCTGGTTGGTGTCTCCAACCGGGACTAAAGGTTCATCTTTAGTCCCGGTTGGTGACACCATCCGGGACAAGGTACACGCCGCAGGACATACTATCGACACTCACCCCTATCATTAGTGCTGCCTGGCCCAGCCTGCCGAAATCCCTCCAACCGGGACTAAAGATGAACCTTTAGTATATTGAAAATCCGAACAATGAAAATCCTTCGCGTGGTGTCATATTATGTGACATAGTTGAAATGAAAAATACCAGACTTGGTATATTGATCATGTCTCAAAAAAACCTTCACAAAATGACCTATCATGTTCGAGGTTTCATGGCTTTCGGTCCAAATGACCGATGTTATGTGCTGAATCACGGCATAGTTTGTGATGCTGTGCCCATATTATGCATGCATGTGGACATTGGTATGGAGAATAATGTTGCAGGAGGAAGTTTTCCTTTTTGTCGCACGGAAAAGCCCTTTTCCATTTTCCGAGCGCAAAAAACGGGTCGTTTTGTGAAGTAACCACCAAAATGCCGTTTCAAAATTCTACCGTCCCATTTTCCTAAAATACTAGACCACCTTACATGGACTATCTCCCAACCGGGACATCTCAAACCTTTTCGTCCATCCCGGGTAAAAAGGACAAATGTCTGCCGAATCGGTAGGAAGTGGGTCCGGTTTGTACTACAGGTACATGATCTATCGCCCGTGATTTTTTGAAAAAAAACATTTTTAGACTCGCAATATGTGGTTTCTTCAGAGATCCAATGCAAGATCTAACGATGCTCGTCCCCTATCTTCATGCACGCTGGTTCGACCATAGTTAGAAATTCAGAAAATTCAAAACGGGCATAATAAATTCAAAAAAATCCGAACAATGAAAATCCTTCGCGTGGTGTCATATTATGTGACATAGTTGAAATGAAAAATACCAGACTTGGTATATTGATCATGTCTCAAAAAAACCTTCACAAAATGACCTATCATGTTCGAGGTTTCATGGCTTTCGGTCCAAATGAGCGATGTTATGTGCTGAATCACGGCATAGTTTGTGATGCTGTGCCCATATTATGCATGCATGTGGTCATTGGTATGGAGAATAATGTTGCAGGAGGAAGTTTTCCTTTTTGTCGCACGAAAAAGCCCTTTTCCATTTTCCGAGCGCAAAAAACGGGTCGTTTTGTGAAGTAACCACCAAAATGCCGTTTCAGAATGCTACCGTCCCATTTTCATAAAATACTAGACCACCTTACAAGGACTATCTCCCAACCGGGACATCTCAAACCTTTTCGTCCATCCCGGGTAAAAAGGACAAATGTCTGCCGAATCGGTAGGAAGTGGGTCCGGTTTGTACTACAGGTACATGATCTATCGCCCGTGATTTTGTGAAAAAATCATTTTTAGACTCGCAATATGTGGTTTCTTCAGAGATCCAATGCAAGTTCTAAATGAGCCATTTTTCTTCCCGCCATTTCTTTCCGCCATTTTTCTTCCCGCCATTTTTTCCTGGCATTTCTCCCGCCATTTCTTCCCGCCATTTCTTCCCGCCAGTTTTTCCCGCCAGTTCTTCCCGCCAGTTCTTCCCTTCAGTTATCTTCCTGCCATTTCTCACTATATATATGTAGGGTTGGCCTCCATTGTCATTGCACATCTCTAGACTCATATCTGCAACCTCATCACTCTTTCCCATGACTTCCACCGTAGCACTAACTCCCAGGGAGGCGGAGGCGCTTTGCGCCTCGAACTACCCCTGCCCGCCGGGCTACTGTGTCCCCGTCAGCTGGATGCTGAGCGCCGGTTCCTCCTGTCCCTCTAGGTGTGGCGCGTCGGATGGCCATCACGAACCACTACTACTTCGAGCTCACGCTGGAGCAGCGGAGGAATCCCAGATGGCAACCCGACTATTTCCCGACTTGGGAAGCCTTCTTCATGGATCGGTGTGAGAGGGCGCTCGCCAGGCACGAGGAGGATGGAGCACCTCCTCCGAACTTCAACGAGGCCGGCCGTCGGTTGTGGTGGCGCGGTTGGACTCTCCAGAGCGTCATGGCCTATGACACGGCCGCCGACTCTAGCCCCCTCCTGCGCTATCCTCAAGTCCAGCCCACTCGTACTCAGCCTTCAAGGTTTAACTACGGCGACCCCGACGACGGCAGCGACGACGGCCACGGCGAGTACAATGACTACAGTGGAGAGTATTACAGGTGTAGGCAGGAGCATGACTGAATCACTCCAACATTGCTAAACAAGTTCGGCCGATTGTGGCTTAATCTGGCCATGTATCTTAATTTCCAGTTCTTGTATGTAACTTTGTGTTAGTTGCGTTATGTACTTTAATTCCAGTTCTATCCTAATAAAATTTTCTTGCCGCCTATTATTTCCCGTCCTTTTTTCCCTCCCATTAATATATAAAAAATATAAGTTAATTCAAATCCAAATTAAAACACAGAAAATGGTTTTGAATTAGTTATTCAAATTCAAACACTTTTTATGTTTAAAGTTTTTCTAAATTCCAAATAAATATTCAAAAAATATAAGTTAATTAATTTTTAATTTTAAATGGTTCATTATTTAAATAGTTACATTAATTATTTTTTAAAAATATAAAATGGTTTTGAAATATTGATTCAAATCCAAACACTTTTTATGTTTAAATTTTTTCTAAATTCCAAATTAATATTCAAAAAATATAAGTTAATTCATTTTTAATTTTAAATGGTTCATAGTTTAAATGGTTACATTAATTATTTTTAAAAAAAGAAAATGGTTTTGAATTAGTTATTCAAATTCAAACACTTTTTATGTTTAAAGTTTTTCTAAATTCCAAATTAATATTCAAAAAATGTAAGTTAATTCATTTTTAATTTTAAATGGTTCATATTTTAAATGGTTACATTAATTATTTTTTAAAAATAGAAAATGGTTTTGAATTAGTTATTCAAATTCAAACACTTTTTATGTTTAAAGTTTTTCTAAATTCCAAATTAATATTCAAAAAATATAAGTTAATTCATTTTTAATTTTAAATGGTTCATAGTTTAAATGGTTACATTAATTATTTTTAAAAACAGTAAATGGTTTTGAATTATGATTCAACTTCAAACACTTTTTATGTTTAAAGTTTTTCTAAATTCCAAAGTAATTATCATTTAAAAAACATTACAAATTTAAACCCCAAAACAAAAAATAAGGCGGGAATAGAAGAAAAATTCCTGAATTTTTTTGAAAACAAGGTCATATGTCCCGGTTGGAGCGACCAACCGGGACTAAAGACCCCCTGCGCGCGCCCCTTGGTCTGCTAAAAAAATTGGAGTATACGTCCCGGTTGGTGGCTCCAACCGGGACGTATGACCCTTTAGTCCTAGTTTTTGGCATCAACCGGGACGTATTCTCCCTCCCCTTTATACATGACGCCCCTTCTTCTCCTTCTTCCCCGTTCCTCATCAACCACAACAGATCATCGCCGCCGCCGCGAGGACAAGCGCTCGGACGCCGTCAGGCTGCCTAACCACCGCCCCGCTGTCGGCCTCCACGCGTTGCCCCGCCGTCGGACTCCACGCGCTGCCCCGCTGTCGCGCCTCCACGTGCTCCTCGCCGGTGATCCAAGCCTCGCCGACTCCGGCCACCGCCTCCACCGCTGATTCCGGCCACCCCGATCCCCTCCGTCAAGTTTTTCGAGCTCCTGGTGAGTTTCTGAAGCTCAAGGAGAGCTCCGTTTGCCTGCCTGCTTGCTTGCTGTAGCCACTACGCGTCGTGTCCGAGCAAGCTCCGCCGCTCGCCGCCATCGTTACCACTGTTCCGATGACCACAAGCGGGCGGCGCTGCCACCACTAGGTCTGCCTCGATCTCCTCTTTCCAACTAGCCTACCCACTAGCCCGCGCGTGTAGCGAATCGACGGATTCGAGCCCAACCCGAGGATCCCCATTGCTGATGTCATGTTGACATCAGCATGAGGCAATATATCCTCTTTTCTTTTTATTAAAATCATTCCTGTAATTCTTTTTTGGAAATAATTATAATAACCCATGGGGCCGAGACATCAATGACTGTGAGTAGCCCCAGATCGAGTGAGAAATGTTTCCCAGCCTATGGTGACGTCAGCCTGAGGTCATAAATGTTTTAAAATTGATTAAATAAATTTCAAAAAATGATTTAATATTGTAAAATCAATAACTTATTATTTATAAGTCAGAAAAATATGTATAATATACCAAAATGTTCAGAAAAATTAAACCTACCTCTTTAAGCTATAATCATGCATTGTTAAGCAAATTAAATGACAAGTTTGATTAGAAGAACATAGTAACCTCTCATAGGTGATTCCGGAGTTTCCCCGAGTTAGGGTTTGCGCCCCTCGGAACCCCGTTTAATTTGTCGAGCATGCTTTAGGGTTACTTTTCAATACAATTTAACTTGTCATATCATCATAGTTTTCAATACAATTTAAGTTGTCATATCATCATACTTGCTTTAGAGTTGATCCAAGGTGTGATCCGCGGGGAAGAAAATTTAGATGTATCGACGTTTCTGAACAACTCCGGTGAGGGTGATCCTCTTTTTGCCGGAATAGACGACTTGTTTGAGGTTGAAGGTGTTGCCTTCCGCGAGGGAGAAGGCGATGCCTTGTGTAATCGAGAAGACGACCGCTCTGGCGAGGTGCATGTAATATAATTAATTCATTAATTAATCATCTGCTATCTATATAGAAATAGTAACGACGATCTTTCTTCTTTTAGCCCTCTGGATCGAACAAATCTACTGAAAAGAGCGGATGAGGCCCAATCAAAAAGTTGTAAGACCATGAGAGGTTTAGGATCGAAGATATTACTGAAGACGGCAAACCGATGGCTCCCAAAGTTGTCGCAATAAAATTTGTGGCACAATGCGGAGTAATCATTAGGGACTTAATCCCGATCACCATTCAAAATTGGAATAGGCCTGCTGATGCTAAAGAAGTGGGAACATGTTTGTTTGTCCCTAACAAGGCCAAAGATTTACTGTGGAAGAGGCTCATGGTTAATTTCAAACTACCGAAGATAGAGCTGGATCCAAATGCGAAGGATCCAGTTGAGGATGCCTTAGAACATGGGAGAGCCATGGAGGCTAAGGTCAGGGAGTGGGCTATGAAGAAGATGGCCCAGTGTTTCACCAACTGGAAGAAAAGATTGCACCTTGACTATGTCGTGAAAGAGAAGACTCCGGATTTCAAGAAGACTCAGTTTGAGAAGATAAAACCATTCTGGGCTGAGTTTGTAAATTACAAGACATCAGAAAAAGCTAAGAAAATGTCTGCAACGAATAAGCTGAATGCTGCTAACAAGAAGTATCACCATACTATGGGGCAAGGTGGCTACAGGGCTGGCATTCCTAAGTGGGAGAAACTTGAGAATGAAGCGCGTGCTAAAAAGATCACCCCAGAGACAGACGATTGGGTAGAACGTGCAAGGAATTGGTTTTACGGGCATGGGGGCACGTTGGACTCGGAAGGGATGTGTATATATAACATACGACATAAAGAAGACCCCTTGCCAATCGAGAGGATGAGAAAAGCAGTAAAGGATGTTAAAGATGGGGACTTCATTCCCGATAGAGAGAATGATGAGCTCACACTCGCCCTTGGAAATAAGGAACATGATGGACGAACATGAGGCACAAGAGGCTCCCAACCATGGAGGACTGGGTTTCTCGAAGAGAGGAAGAAATATCTTGATAAAAGCCGTCAGAGGAGAAAGGACAGGGCGGAAGTTGAAGCAGATATTCAGAAAGAGCGAATGCGTATAATTGAAGAACTAATAAAGCAACAACAAGATGAAATTAACGCACTTAAAGAGCAAAGTACTACCGGCCCATCTCAGCAGCACACTGCATTCGATGCTACCGGCCTATCGAATAATCGAAAAAGCAGTGTGGCTTCCACCAAGGTCCCTGGTGATGAGAATGCCGATGACGATGGTGCACCGACGATGGCTCATGTTGGCTACCCAGTGGATGATATCACAGAGATGACACACTGCGAGCTACATGTCAAAGTTGTGAACATATCAATGAAGGTGACGGTTGGCTATGCCTTACCAATTGGACCCACACCAACTTACCATTGTTGTCCGGTTCCAAAGGGCTACGCTATTGTCGGGGTGGATGAAATCATGCCCACCTTTGAAGTTTTGGATCTTGACTACCCTGCAGGTGAAGGGGATGTGACTGTACTGGGAGACGCAACAAACATCACCATTCTATGGCCGAAGGAATGTATCGTGTTTCGAAATCACACACCAAGGCCATCTTCGCCGCCGCCTCACCCGTCTCCAGCGAAGTCGTCGCCGCCGCGGCAGCCGTCTTCGTCGCCTCACCCGGCTCTGTCGCCTCACCAATCTCCGGCGCAGCCATCGCCGTGGGAGCCATCGCCGGCGCCTCAAGATAAAAAGCGTAAGCGTACCGCTACTCTGCGTTGTGGTAAGCAATCGCCGAAACGTAAACAAGTGCCTCTTCCAAAAGTACCAAAGGTTCCTCCCAAGAGAGCTTATGGCTATACTGAAGAGGAGACTGCGGCGATCGTTGATGCGGAAACGACAGCGTTTTTCGCTAAGCTGAGGCGGCCGAAAGAGCCAGAGTTCCCCAGCACCAAAGAAGAAAAGGCCAAATTGTTGAAAATGCTAAAGACTCTTCATCAACCCGAGCCAAAGCTGTCATCAGACTATGAGCGTTCTATTCTCAAGTCTCATGCGGCACAAAAAGCCTCGAAGAGCAGTACTGATGCAAGCGAGAAATCTGTTGCCCAGCTCAGAGAACAAGCAAAACAGTCTTGCGCCCCTCTCAAGGTGATTTCCCAAACCAATGTGGGGTCGAGCAAATATGGGGCCGAAGAGCAGTATGACCCAGAGGTAGTTGCACAATACAGAGAAGCTGCCGCTGCTCAAGGTATGAGTATTGCCCAATACTTATCCCAGTTAGAGTACTTCCCTGTGAGTGAAGTAGCATACAAATACCAGTACGGCAAACCTCTCGTCAAACCTGAGGAGGTAAACAATCTTCCAACAAAAATGCGAAGATTGCATAACTGGTACATGCATGCCACAAAGGCCGGGGCTAACTGGATAGTGCTGAGGGTTACAAAAAGCATCATGGGAAAGAAAAGGATGACATGATATCCATTGAATTTGATGAACTATTTCAATTATTCAATCAAGACGCCTTGGACAAATCGATCATCAGTTCCTATTGTCTGTAAGTACTAATTCTGTAATTAATTTAGTCTCCAGCTATCTCACCTTGTTTATTGCATGTATATAATCATACTGTAATATGCAGAATGAAGATTCTCGAATGCAGCATAGGACAAATCTATGACATTGGCTTCATTGACCCATATTGGGTTCATAAATGCTAATCTCAAAACAATCCCCTAGGATACGGAGGATAATATAGTACACGCGTTAAGGTTTCAAGAAACCAGAAGGGAAATACTTTTTCCTTACAACTTCGAGTGAGTGTTATTGTCTTCTATACACTTTCTATTTCGCTTACTCGATGTTAAGTATATAATTGATTAGTTATGCATTCGCAGCTTCCACTATATTCTGTTAATCATTCAACTTGACAAAGGGCGTGTACTAGTCATGCACTCGAAACATAAACCCCTTGAGCAGTGGAAGGACATGCAGATGATCCTCCAGCGGTAATTCTAATCATTACGACACTATATCGGCAACGTTCGTGAATTTTATGATATCAAGTACTTAATAACTTATTTTATTCGTTTTCTACGCCGGACAGCGCTTGGAAACGGTTCACCAAGAAGGCTAGGAGTGTTTGGAAAGAGGAGCTTACATTTCAACCACTAGATGTAAGCACCACTAGCTATATCCGCGCATCTCTTTGATTCTAGTTTTGATACAGTTATTATCATGCTTGATTATTATTTTGATTGAACTATGTTCTTGTAAAGTGCCTGACACAGGGACCAGGTAACAATCTATGTGGATACTATGTTTGCGAATCATCCAGCAGACGTGCGATGAGAAGGGCAGAAATTTAGAGCAACTCCACGTACGTAACCAATTTCTATAGTTTTTAATTACAATCAAATTGTGTTTAGTTTCATTCATATAGGATGACTCCTTTTTTAAATCAGATCGAACGTCTACGGGACGGTCTTCTGCCAAAGGATCGCGTACGAGCAATTCAGGAGGAATTGGCGGGATTCTTGGATGCAGAAGTCCTAAACCCAAAAGGGGAATACTATTCGGCTGTGTATAGATAATAGGGATTGTAAAAAGAGCAACTTTTGTATGTAGTGCATGAACTCGATCCGTGTATCGAATGTCATATTGTCATGATGATCTTGTGTAATATAACAGTTCCTTCATTGATAAGTGCAAAACACTAAATAAACAATAAAACATCCTAAATGAATTCTCTGTCGCGGCACAAAAAGTGGCGAAAATACTGCCGCGGCAACAAAATGTGCCAAAATGAATTCTCTGCCGCGGCAGAGAAATGTGCCAAATCTCTGCCGCGGTAGAAGGTTATTTGTCCCGGTTCGTGTTACGAACCGGGACTAATGCTCCACCCCCCTCGCCCTCTGACGCCGCCACGTGTACCCCCATTTGTCCCGGTTGGTGGGGCAACCGGGACTAAAGGTTGGGGCTTTAGTCCCGATTGCCCCGTCCCGGTTGGGTAACCGGGACTAATGCCCCTTACCAACCGGGACCAATGGGGCGTTTTCTACTAGTGGTCCATCCAGGACCGTATGACATAAAATGAAATTAGTAACTAACCAAAACCGACAGCAGCACTTGATTGTTGCTTCACGATTGGAACAAACTGCATGTTAGGATAATGAATTTAGGTGGGATCCCACTAGACACCCTACTGCATGTTGTCCACGCCAATCCCATCAACGCCTGTATACCTGCCACCCCATACGCTGGCTAAATTGCAAGAAGAAAAAACAAAACTGCTTCTGCGCATGCATGACAATACTAGTAGAAAACGGACCGTTGGTCCAGAGCATTAGTCCCAGTTCTGGTACAAACCGGGACTAATGCCATGGTCCCAACGGCTAGAAACGGCCGCAGGGACCAGAAGACATTAGCCCCGGTTCGTATCGGAACTTTACCCCCGGTCCGTTTAACAAACCGGGGCTAAAGGGTCTGGCGCTGGAAAAGAGCAGATGCATGGACCTTTAGCCCCGGTTTGTTTCTCAAACCGGGACTAAAGTCCCCGACTATATCTTCTTCCCCTTCCCAGCCCGAGCCATTTCAAGCTCACACAATCATCCCTCTCAATTTTCTCCCCTCAATCTCGAGTTCTTCCCCATTTTTCTCAAGATTTGTGAAGATTTTTTTGGCTCCACATCTATCAAGGGTCCTAAGAGGTTAGCAACTTCATCATTTCATCTCTCATTGCTCGTTTTAGCTCATTTCATGCTCTAGAAATGGATAGATTTTGTGTGGGTTATATCTCTGTATATCTGGTTAATTTGGCACATATAGTTCTCGAAATTCATTTGATTCATCGAAGCACATAGATACATGAGTTCATCCTATATACATATCTTGGTTTGACACGTTGTCTTGAAATCCGGTCGGTTCACAGTGCATCATGTCACCGTCGAGCAACAAAATATTCTTATTTCTTCTACCTGTCGTCACAAAATCCATTGAAACAAAAATAAGTACCAAAACTATGAAGGCACACATATATATAGTGGCGCCCTAGCATTTTAGTTAATCATCGGCCAGTTAAGCAAGAAATTAAGAACAAAAACATGAACACGCCAAGGAGCTACCAAATTAAATTAGGGAGTGCCTCTATGGCGAGCTCCTCGAAGATGTCTGAGGACGAGGCATCCTAAGACATCTTCGAGAAGCTCTACCATAGTGGTGTCCCTGCTCTCGCACACCATCTTTCAGTTCATATCTTTTCTAGCTAAATTAGTATGCTGGTGGAGCTAACTAATTTCACATATTAGGGAGTGCCTCTACGGAGGTCCTAAGACATCTTCAAGAAGCTCCGCCGTAGTGGTGTTTCTGGTCTCGCACACGATCTTCCTTGCAGTTGATAGTTCACAAGGAAGCCTATTTATAGATTAAGCAGCACAACATAGTGTCGACACTCATGACATAATGTCGACACTCACCCCTGTCATATTGTCGCCACCCACTGAAACAGTATCGCCACTCACTGGCATAGTGTCCACTCACGACATATAGTATCGTCACCCAATTTTAGTCCCGATTGGAGACACCATTCGGGACTATACGGGCTCATGTCGGCCCCAACCTGCTGCAACCCCTTTAGTCCCGGTTGGTGTGTCCAACCGGGACTAAAGATATAGTAGAAAGTTTTTTAAATCGGTGCTTGTTTGATGTATACGATGTGTTCTTTTATTTTTAGACTAGTACTACTCTTAGCATAGTGATTTTGTTTGATGAACTTATAAAATGCAGATGAGACGACAATGGATGTACGCTGACCGAATCTCTGATGAGTTCATTAAAGGCGTGCGTTCTTTTCTCGTTGTGGCAGAGGCAAACAAGCGGAATGGTTTTATCCATTGTCCATGTGGTGAGTGTCGGAATCAGAAGGAATACTCTTCCTCAAGAGTCCTTCATGGCCACTTGTTTTGGTTCGGTTTCATGTCTGGCTATAATTGTTGGACCAAGCACGAAGAAAGAGGGGTTATGATGGAATACAACAAAGATGAAGAGAATGATGACAGCTATCCTATGTCCCCTGAATACGGTGGTACTACAATGGAAGACAATGATGAAGAAGAAGCAGAAGAACATGCATTATATGAGACAGATGATGATCTTGGTCGGGCCATTGCTGATGCAAAGGGAGAATGTGATAGCGAAAGGGAGAGGTTGAAATTTGAGCAGATGTTAGAGGATCACAACAAATTGTTGTACCCCAATTGCGAAGATGGCCACAAAAAGCTTGGCAGCACACTGGAATTGCTGAAATGGAAGGCAGAGGTCGGTGTGCCTGACAAGGGATTTGAAAAGTTGTTGAAGATAATGAAGAAGCTGCTTCGAAAGTATAATGAACTGCCCGCCAGTACTTACGAAGCAAAGAAGGTTGTCTGCCCTCTAGGATTAGAGGTACAGAAGATACATGCATGCATTAATGACTGCATCCTCTATCGCGGTGAGCAGTACGAGAATTTGGATGCATGCCCGGTATGCACTGCATTGCGGTATAAGATCCAAAGAGATGACCCTGGTGATGTTGAGGGGGAGCGCACGAGGAAGAGGGTTCCCGCCAAGGTGATGTGGTATGCTCCTATAATACCACGGCTGGAACGTTTGTTCAGAAACGAAGAGCATGCCAAATTGTTGCGATGGCACAATGAAGACCGTAAGAAAGACGAGATGTTGAGACACTCCGCTGATGGGTCACAATGGAGAAAAAATGAGAGAAAGTACCCGGACTTTGCAGGTGACGCGAGAAACTTATGGTTTGGTCTAAGTACGGATGGCATGAATCCCTCTGGGGAGCAGAGCTGCAGTCATAGCACATGGCCTATGACTTTGTGTATGTATAACCTTCCTCCTTGGTTGTGCATGAAGCGGAAGTTCATTATGATGCTAGTGCTCTTCCAAGGCCCGAAGCAACCCGACAACGACATTGATGTATTCTAAGGCCATTAGTTGAAGAACTTTTACAGCTATGGCACGGACAAGGTGTACGTGTGTGGGCTGAGCACAAACGTGAGGAATTTAACCTACGGGCATTGTTGTTCGTAACCATCAATGATTGGCCTGCTCTTAGTAACATTTCAGGACAGACAAACAAGGGATACAATGCATGCACACACTGCTTAGATGACACTGAAAGTATTTATTTGGATAAGTGAAAGAAGAATGTGTACCTAGGGAATCGTCGTTTTATTCCGCCCACGCATTCCCTAAGAAGGAAAGGCAAGCATTTCAATGGTGAAGCAGATCACCGGAGTAAGCCTGTCCGTTGTACTGGTGATTCTGTATTTGATATGGTGAAGGATTTAAAAGTAATCTTTGGAAAGGGTCCTAGCGGACAGTCCGTTCCGAAGGATGCTGGCGGACACGCACCCATGTGGAAGAATAAATCTATATTTTGGGAGCTACCCTATTAGAAAGTCTTAGAGGTCCGCTCTGCAATCGACGTGATGCACCTGACGAAGAATGTTTGCGTGATACTTCTAGGCTTCTTGGGCGTGTATGGAAAGAATAAAGATACACCAGAAGCACGACAGGACCAACAACGTATGAAAGACCGAGAAGGCAGTCATCTAGAGTTGTTTCAAGGTACTGCCAGCTACGCTCTTACCAAGGAAAAGAAGGAAATATTTTTTGAATGCCTGAGTGGTATCAAGGTTCCTTCTGGCTTCTCGTCCAATATAAAGGGAATAATAAATATGGCAGAGAAAAAATTCCAGAACCTGAAGTCTCATGACTGCCACGTGCTTATGACGCAGTTGCTTCAGGTTGCTTTGAGGAGACTTCTGCCAGAAAATGTTAGAGTACCCATTGTGAAGCTATGTTCGTTCCTCAATGCAATTTCTCAGAAGGTAATCGATCCAGAAAGTCTACCAGGGTTACAGAAAGATGTGGTCCAGTGTCTTGTTAGTTTTGAGTTGGTGTTCCCACCTTCCTTCTTCAACATAATGACGCACCTTCTAGTTCACCTAGTCGAAGAGATTACCATTCTCGGTCCTGTATTTCTACACAATATGTTCCCCTTTGAGAGATTCATGGGAGTCTTAAAGAAATATGTCCATAACCGTGCGAGGCCAGAAGGAAGCATCTCCAAGGGATATGGAACAGATGAGGTAATTGAGTTTTGTGTTGACTTTATTCCTGACCTTAAGCCGATCGGTGTACCTGAATCACGGCATGAAGGGAGACTTAGTGGAAAAGGCATGCTAGGAAAGTAAGCAAAGATATGTATGGATGGACATTCTTTCACTAAAGCACACTATACAATTCTGCAAAGTTCCACCTTGGTGGCTCCATATATCGAGGTACACAAGAATATTGTACGCTCAAACTACCCGGGGCAGTCTGACAGGTTGATTAGAGATGAACACGTGAAGACTTTCGGCGGTTGGTTGTAGACACATCTCATGAATGACATCACTGTTGGAGATCAGTTGTACTTGTTGGCCAGGTCTCCATCTTCAACTATATTGACTTTCCAAGGTTACGAGATCAATGGGAATATATTTTACACGCACGCCCAAGATAAAAAGAGCACCAACCAAAACAGTGGTGTCCGATTTGATGCAACAGACGAGAATGGGAAAAAGGACACATATTATGGTTACATAGAGGACATATGGGAACTTGACTATGGTCCTAATTTCAAGGTCCCTTTGTTTCGATGCAAATGGGTCAAGATGACAGGAGGTGGGGTAACGGTAAACCAGTTGTACGGAATGACAACAGTGGATCTCAATAATCTTGCGTACAGAGACGAACCATTCGTCCTTGCCAATGATGTGGCTCAAGTTTTCTATGTGAAGGACATGTCTACTAGACCGAGAAAAAGGAAAGATAAGCAAAAGAATATAATATCATACGATGAGCCAAAGCGCCACATAGTTCTTTCAGGAAAAATAAACATGGTGGGAGTTGAGGACAGGACAGACATGTCAGAAGATTATGACAAATTTCATGAAATTCCGCCATTCAAAGTGAAAACTGACCCAAGCATATCGCTAAATAAGGAAGATGCTCCATGGTTACAGACAAGAAGAGAACCAAAACACTAGATGTGGATGTTGGTGATGTAATGTATTAAACCTTTTGTGAATTAATCCTATTTTTCATTTATTAAAGGAAGATGCTCCATGGTTAATAAAGGAATTTCTGAGATTGCTGTAGGCAGGTACCAAAACTGTAGACTAGGTAACACTTAGACATTTATTAATATTAAAAACCGGGACAAACCGGGACTAGCTAACACTGAGGACTAAAGCCACCCCCTTTAGTCATAATCATGCCTAGTCCTATAGTACACAGCTTCAGGGTCTTCTTCATCATCGTCATCATCATTGTCATCGTCACCTGCCACTCCAGAGATCCTCAGCCCAGCCATGAAATATACCGGGGGCACCTACCACTCCGGCCTCGGATTCACGGCGGGCGGGGGAGGAGTCTCCTGGAAGACGATGCCGCTAGCGCCGGGCGGGGGAGGGGCCTTCTTGTGGCTCTGTGGCGGGTAGACTTGTGGGCACCGGAGGCGAGGATGGTCTCCCCCGATGATGTAGCGCATCACGCCGATGATAGTACGGTTCGCCCACCACAGACGCCGACCGGCTTCATTGGGGTTCACCGGGGGCGGGCCATCACCCTCGTACCTGGCGAGCTCCCTTTCCTGTCGGTTAGCAAAGAAGACATTCCAGGAGTGATAGTTGTCGGGATCCCACTGGGGATCCATCCGCTGCTCTGGCGTGAGCTCGTGGTAGAAGTGGTTCGTGATGGCCGCCTGTCTGGCGGAGCCTTGAGGCACAGGAGGGACAGGAACCCCTGCAGCGCTCAGCATCCAGCCGGCGGCCGGCCGGTTGCCCGGCGGGCAAGGGTAGTTGGAGGCCCACAACTCCTGGGTCTCCTCGAGGGTCAGAATGGCCCAGTAGGCACTGTCCATAGTTGTGAGAGAGGAAGGTGCGGATATATGAATAGCCATGGCGTGGTCGTCCTATATATAGATGGAAAGTGCTGGAAAACATGGCGGGAAACGGTGAGATATGGAGGGAAATATCTTTAGTCCCGGTTAGTGGCTACAACCGGGACTAAAAGCACCGTTCAGAGGGAAAGGGCGGGAAAACATGGCGGGAAGCGGTGAGATATGGCGGGAATACAACCGGGACTAAAAGCACTGTTCAAAGGGAAAGGGCGGGAAAACATGGCGGGAAGCGGTGGGATATGGCGGGAAATAATTTTAGTCCCGGTTAGTGGCTACAACCGGGACTAAAAGCACCGTTCAGAGGGAAAGGGCGGGAAAACATGGCGGGAAGCGGTGGGATATGGCGGGAAATATCTTTAGTCCTGGTTAGTGGCTACAACCGGGACTAAAAGCACCGGGACTACAAGTTCTAACATTCTCATCCCCTATCTTCACGCACGCCGTTTTGACCTAAGTTCGAAATGACAAAAAATTCAAAACGGGCATAAAAAATTCAAAAAAGGTCCGAACAATGTAAATCCTTCGCGTGGTGTGATATTATGTGACATAGTTGCAAGGAAAAATATCAAACTTGGTATACTGATTATGTCTCCAAAAAACCTTCACAAAATGACCTATCATGTTCGAGGTTTCATGGCTTTCGGTCCAAGAGACGGATGTTATGTGTTGAATCGCGGCATAGTTTGTGATACGGTGCCCATATTGTGCATGCATGTGTATATTGGGATGTAGAACAATGTTGCAGGAGGAAGTTTTCCTTTTGTCGCTCGGAAAAGCCATTTTCTATTTTCCGAGCGCAAAAAAGACGGGTCGTTTTGTGAAGCAGCCACCAAAATGCAGTTACAGAATGCTACCATCCCATTTTTCTAAAATAGTTGACCACGTTACGTGAACTATATCCCAACCGGGACTAAAAGCACCGTTCAGAGGGAAAGGGCGGGAAAACATGGCGGAAAGCGGTGGGATATGGCGGGAAATATCTTTAGTCCCGGTTAGTGGCCACAACCGGGACTAAAAGCACCGTTCAGAGGGAAAGGGCAGGAAAACATGACGGGAAGCGGTGGGATATGGTGGGAAATATCTTTAGTCCCGGTTAGTGGCTACAACCACTACAAGGAATCTGGCTATATATGACCCTCCATTTTCGTCACAGAATCGTCATAGTAGTCCGTTTATGACGATTCTATGACGATTTTGAGATCGTCGAAAGCTGGGCGTCGCAAATGAACTATAACGACGTTTTTGATAAAATCGTCATAACCGTCTATGACGATATTGAATCGTCATAAAGTCTATGACGATCCAATATCGTCATGGGCCATCTAGTATGGCCAAGTCAGATCTTACGTGGCCGATCCTACGTGGCAAAATTATGACGAAATTAAATCGTCTTAAATCAAAATCAGCCCAGTCCATTTCTAGGTTCCACATGGGCTCGGCCCAACTATTCTAGATTGTTTTTCATACTATTCTGGATTGTTTTTTATATCAAATCTGGTCAGCTACATGGGCCAAGCCCAACATTCTGGCATATTTATTTCTTTTGCATGGGCCTTTTATATGGATAGATTCTTAATTTTGGCCTTCTTATTTTGGGCTGGTCCCACCAGTAACATGGGTCCCAGTTAATCCCACTTATTACTGTCTGTTTTCTCATGTTTTCACAGTAATTAAACAGATAGTAATTTAAACAGGACCAACATAATATACAAAATTAATTTGATTCAAACATGTCACATTTACGAATTATATTTCAGATAACTTCAGAACATTACGATCAAACACAGCTCACATCAGGTGGAGCAACCAAAATACAATCAAACTTTCAGACAGTACACAAGCTAGATATTTTTTGATATTTCAGAACTTCTTCACGCTTCCACTTTGTCTAACTTATTCAGCCTTGGCACCAACGACCTGTAAAACATCACATTCATCCAAAAAAATAAGGACTGAGTTTATATAAATGTATATATTAATATAAGGCGATACAAAATGTGCATAAGAGAGAAGGCAGGGAAAGGTGCACATGTATTGTAGCATGATTGCAGGGAAGGATGCAGGGCATCGAACTTAGTAAAAGCAACCAGTGCATCAACCATGTATCTACAAGAATGCATACCGAGTTGTGGCAGCACTAACATGCTAATAAGAGAGGAGGGATTGAAGTGGCAAAAATAACATCACTTACTCAAGTTACATGCATTTGGGTTCAGGTTAACTAACTGAGAACAAGCAAAGATTACAGAATTAAAAAGGCAATGTCATATGCAAAACCATAGAAGATCAAGTAGTTCAGATGCATCATGTTCAGGTAAAATAAAATACGATACTCGATACTTAGTGATCAATAGGCAGGACAGTACAAGATTCAGACATTCGTGTTGGGCATCAATGGTGTAGTACAATTAAAATGGGAAAAGTTAAGGTCCCAGTATAATGTCAACGCATATTTTCTTTGAAGGAAGCAACTTTACATGGAAAAGTACGCTCCACCATTTGCATATAGGATTCCAATACATGATTCCTTAACTACTAGAACATCTATGACATAGCTTGATACTAGTTGGCATGTAGACATCATGATGCATTCCTCCAAGTTTTCACGAGACTAATTATTTAATATCACCTATAACAACCATGCTTATACTGTATACTTTCACATGATAGTAACCAATATAAAACAAGAAGTTTACTTGTGTATTCAAGATTTTCACGAATACCTGAGGAAGGCAATTATCTCTGAAGGTTCTAGTGGCTATCCATTATTTAACAATGCCTGAACAAACAACAAAGCAAATCTGAACAAAAGAGAGTGAATATGAACTAACAAAAAAATCCTCAGGCATGCTGTCGTGATCTTGTATGATATCTTCCTTTAGAACACTTACTATGTTTTCAGGTAGCCCATTTTCTAATTGCTATTCAGTTTCCTCTTCTACAGAGACAGCTGAATTTTCAGTCTCGGTCTTTTTCTCCATTCTGGAATTATCATCAGCATTTTCCTCATTCATCAGATAAATACTCGGATCCAAATGTATTCCCTGAAGATAAGATGTCAGTTAACATTATAAGTAACTTACGCATGCGGGTCACGCTACCAACATAAATATGTTACAGATGTTTTGGCTTGCCTCCCACCCCATCCCAAACAAAATTCAGTCTGCTTCTCTACTACTAGTCACACATCATTAACTAGTGTCCAATGCAATAAGTGCTAGATAGTAAAAGTGGCAGTGTAGAGCTATGCATATTTCATTGCTTCCCATCTAGTAAGCCACGACATACCTCTATAATAATTGGCTTCCCATCTTTCATTACTTTCTTCAAATCAGCAGCCAAACCTAGTATGAGAACAATAAGCAGAAAAACCAAATAAGTGTCCGCGACTAATAATATAACCTACACAAAAATTATTGAGGCACCTGGACCTAGTGCTAATACAATCAGATCATGGCATTGTTTACTAGGATATTGCAACACAATGGCATGCGCAATACATTGAGGCATCTAGTGTTAATATAAACTAAGCCGCAGAATACATTTATTAAGCTGCAGAGCAGCAGAAGATGGATATTCAGATAAATCTGTTGCAAAATCTATTGACTAGCAAGATGTTGCAACCAAGATTAAAAACAACTACAAGACATATCCATGCAAAGAACTTAAGAACATCTATTTTCATCTAGTTATCTCAAGAACAGGGTTACACCCTACCTCCTGCAATTATAAGAAAAGTATGGAATGACTCGATCATGTGACAATTCCCCAAACAACCAGGCAGAGACAAGTATGGAATGACTCGATCATGTTCTGAACCCAACAATATCCATCTGATTAGATTGAACAAGACAGGGGAGGGCTTAGTTGTGGTGGTTGTGGGTATTGAGGAGGAGCGGAGGCAGAGGCTGGCCCGCTCGAAATCGAGGGCCTGGAGCATGGCGTCCTCCTTGCGGGCGTACCTGCTGGTGGCGCAGACCCTCTTGTCGCATCCGGGCGTGGCCTGCTGCTCCTCGGCCCTGCGGATACAGTCCTCCAGGTCCACCTCCCTGCATCGGAACGGCTTCACCCGCTTGCAGCGCTCCAAGTTGCACCAGTCGCTGCTCACGCGCGCAGGCATGGTAGAGGCAGAGTCAGACCACCGGAGCACTGGGTAGAGGAGGGAGGGAGGGAGGGAGGAGGGCATACGTACACGAAGACGGTGCCGTCGCCGAGGCCGAGGAGCGGGATGGGGGTCGTGGGCAACCTGACCGATGGAGGGCAGATGTCGGGGACCTCGTGCGGCGACACCACCTGGCCCGGCCACCACGACCCGTTCGGGCGGCGCACCCACACTAGTGTCCCCACCGCCGAGGAGCAGGATGGGGATCGCGGGTGGCGCAACGAGGACGAGGGTGAACGCGTCGGCGGAAGCCATCGTGCTCCAAACAACCAGTAACCTCTGTCTCTTGTCCGGCGTGGTGGCTCGCCGTGGCATCACGGTTCCTAGGGCGGCGACCGCATCTGTCGAGCGAGTGGCTAGGGTTTTCAGGTAGGTGGAGTTTGGCGAAAGAGAAGAAGTGGCGGCGGGGTATGAGAAGGGGATTAGGGTTTGGGGGTCTATTCGATCTGGATGGGTGGAGTGGGGTTTACGGAAATACCCCTGACCTCTTCTGATAAGTGCGTTGTAGCTGCTGGATGTTTTAGTCATTTCAGGTGCAAAGTGTGGAGGGGACGGGAGGTGAATTTTCCTTCGTTGGATAGATTGTACATGGACGGTTGAGATCTTATTAAGTGGGTTGATCCGTGGGGATTCTATTTCTCTATTCTGATTGGGTGGCTATATTATGCAAATAAAGACGTTTTGACCATAGTTTGAAATGGGCATAAAAAATTCAAAAACGGTCCAAACTATGTGAAACCTTCGCGTGGCGTCATGTTATGTGACATAGTTGCAAGGAAAAATACCAAAATTGGTATATTGCAAGTGTCTCGATAAAACCTTCTCATAAATGACCTATCATGTCCGAGGTTTCATGGCTTTCGGGCCGAAAGACCAATGTTATGGCTATAACCGAGGCATAGTTTGTGATAATATGCCCGTATTGTGCACCCATATGTATCATGGGATGGCGAACAATGTTATGGCTAGAATCATGGTAAATTGAGTATGTCTCAAAAAACCCTTCACAAAATGACCTATCATGTTCGAGGTTTCGTGGCTTTCCGGTCAAATGACCAATGTTATGGCTAGAATCAGGGCATAGTTTGTGATAATGTGCCTATATTGTGCACACATATGTATCATGTCATGGAGAACAATGTTGCAGGAGAAAGTTTTCCTTTTCGACGCACGGAAAATCCATTTTCCATTTTCCGAGCGCAAAAAACGGGGCGTTTTGTGAAGCAACCACCAAATGACAGTTTTAGAATGGCACCACCACATTTTGAAAAAATATTAGACCACCTTAAATGGACAATCTCCCAACCGGGGTATCTCAGACCTTTCCGTGCACCCCTCGCGAAAAAGACAAATTCCTGCCGATTCGGCAGGAAGTGCGTCCGGTCTGAACTACAGGTACATGATCCGATGCCCATTATTTTTTGAAAAAATGTGTTTTAGACTCGCAATATGCTATTTCTTTAGAGATCCAATGCAAGTTTAGCGAGGCTCGGCCCTGAGCTAAGAACCTTCATGCCCGCCGTTTTGACCATGGTTTGAAACGGGCATAAAAAAATAAAAAACGGTCCGATCAACGCAAATCCTTCGCGTGGTGTCTTATTATGTGACATAGTTGCAAGGAAAAATACCAAACTTGGTAAATTGAGTATGTCTCAAAAAACCCTTCACAAAATGACCTATCATGTTCGAGGTTTCGTGGCTTTCCGGTCAAATGACCAATGTTATGGCTAGAATCAGGGCATAGTTTGTGATAATGTGCCTATATTGTGCACACATATGTATCATGGCATGGAGAACAATGCTGCAGGAGAAAGTTTTCCTTTTCGACGCACGGAAAATCCATTTTCCATTTTCCGAGCGCAAAAAACGGGGCGTTTTGTGAAGCAACCACCAAATGACAGTTTTAGAATGGCACCGCCACATTTTGAAAACATATTAGACCACCTTAAATGGACAATCTCCCAACCGGGGTATCTCAGACCTTTCCGTGCACCCCTCGCGAAAAAGACAAATTCCTGCCGATTCGGCAGGAAGTGCGTCCGGTCTGAACTACAGGTACATGATCCGATGCCCATTATTTTTTGAAAAAATGTGTTTTAGACTCGCAATATGCTATTTCTTTAGAGATCCAATGCAAGTTTAGCGAGGCTCGGCCCTGAGCTAAGAACCTTCATGCCCGCCGTTTTGACCATGGTTTGAAACGGGCATAAAAAAATAAAAAACGGTCCGATCAACGCAAATCCTTCGCGTCGTGTCTTATTATGTGATATATTTACAAGGAAAAATACCAAACTTGGTAAATTGAGTATGTCTCAAAAAAACCTTCACAAAATGACCTATCATGTTGGAGGTTTCGTGGCTTTCGGGTCAAATGACCAATGTTATGGCTAGAATCAGGGCATAGTTTGTGATAATGTGCCCATATTATGCACACATATATATAATGGCATGGAGAACAATGTTACAGGAGAAAGTTTTCCTCTTCGACGCACGGAAATCTATTTTCCATTTTCCGAGCGCAAAAAACGGGGCGTTTTGTGAAGCAACAACCAAATGACAGTTTTAGAATGGTACCACCACATTTTGTAAAAATATTAGACCACATTACATGGACAATGTCCAAACCGGGGTATCTCAAACCTTTTCGTTCACCCCTGGCGAAAAAGACAAATTCCTGCCGAATCGGCAGGAAGTGGGTCCGGTTTGAACTACATGTACATGATCCGATGCCCATTATTTTTTGCAAAAATGTTTTTTAGACTCACAATATGATGTTTCTTCAGAGATATAATGCAAGTTTAGCGATACTTAAGGCCAAATTTTTTGAATTCAAGACCCTAGTTTCAAAATCATATTTTGAATTATGATATTGTCCTTAGTATGGACTAATATGGGATTAGTAGATCCACAATTTTAAAAAATCATACTATTTATAATTAACATCCTAGTATGATCTAATGAAATTCATACATATTTAGAGATAAAAATAACTTATTTTGGACTTCTTATGAAAAAGATACAAAAGAAATATAAAAACACAAAAAGAAAAACGAAAAAACCTAGTCCCATCGAGGCCCATTAGGGAAAATTTGGCCACCAGGCCCAGTTGCAATCGCGCGTTCTACTCAAATAGGAGCAGCGCAGATATATTACATCTAAGTTAAGTTGGTTCGGTGGTCAGGTTCCTTCTACCTGTTGGGAGGTCTGCGGTTCGAGTGCTGAGCACTCCTTTTTTGCCTATTAAATTCGCGGTATAACACATTGAGTGTTTATAAACTGTTGTCGTAGAAATATGCCACAAAGGAATGTGTGGTCTGGTGGTAAGGTGCGCTCGTGAATGTAGGGAGGTCATGAGTTCGAATCTTTGGCTAGATTCTTTTTTGGAAATAATTCTAAGGCAAGCACGTCAAGTCTCTTTGGTCTCGGTAGTGCCACCTAGGCGGATATTAATACATGAATATAATACATAGTCAAAAAGTGACACGCAGACATGACATGTAGACACAATTGTTGACATGGACAACCTCTCATTTTCTAATTTACACGATATGACGATTTAAAATCGTCATAGTGAGCTACCAATACCCCCGAGATGCATTCACTGGGTTATGACGATTTGAGCTAAAAAAAACATGACGTTTTTAAGCAAGATCGTCGTAATTTTCTAAGGTTTTGAACCTCCTGAATACCTTACGACCATCTAGTGCAAAATCGTCATAATTCTATTACGATTTTGTCCACGGTCACTATTAGAAGGTCATAGAATAACACATTTCTTGTAGTGAACCTTTCTGTCCTTCCCGGGTGAAAAAGACAAATGTCTACTGAATCGGCAGGAAGTGGGTCCGGTTTGAACTACAGGTACATGATCTAACGTCCGTGATTTTTTGAAAAAATCATTTTTAGACTCACAATATGTCGTTTTCTCAGAGATTCAATGCAAGTTTTAAAAAAGGTTTTGAAAAAGGTTTTGAAAAAAGGTTTTTAAAAAAGGTTTTAAAAAATGTTTTTGAAAAAAGCTTTAAAAAATGTTTTTAAAAAGGTTTTTAAAAAAGGTTTTGAAAAAGGTTTTTTGTTTTTAAAAAGGTTTTAAACAGGCATATAATAATTAATTTTAAAAAAGGTTTTGAAAAATCTTTAAAAAAAGGACCTTTAGCCCCGGTTTGTAGTACAAACTCCAAAAACCCTTTAGCCCCAGTTTGTACTACAAACCGGGGATAAAGGTTCCCCTTTAGTCCCGGTTTGTACTACCAACCGGGGCTAAAGGGGTGGTGGGTATAAATACCCACCCCGTGCGCCCCGGTTCGGTGCTCGAACCGGAGCACACAGACCGCCGCACCGCCGTCTTCCTCCTCGCGCAGAGCCACCGCGCCGTCAACCACCGCGCCGCCCGCCCCAGTGCCCGTGCGCCGCCCGTGCCCGTGCCTCCCCCGCGCCCGTGCCTCCCCCGCGCCCGTGCCTCCCCCGCGCCGCCCGCGCCCGTGCGCCGCCCGTGTCACCTGCGCCCGGCCCGTGCCATCCTGCTCCGGCGCCGCCCCTTCTTCCCCGGCACGCCGCCGACCGCCCCTTCCCCGGCACACCGCCGACCGCCCGGCGCCGTACCTCACCGGAGCCCACCACGCTGCCCGCGCCGCCCGCACCGTCAACCACCTCCGGAGCCGCCCCTCCCCAAGGTAATTAAGCTCTAGTTAATTAGTAGTGTTAATTTTGTTAATTAGTGTTAATTTTGTTAATTAGTGTTAATTTTGTTAGTTATTTTGTTAGTGTTAATTAGTTAGTGTATATAATTTTGTTAGTGTATTTTAGGGTTAATTAGTTTGGGTTATTTTAGGGTTAATTAGTTAGTAAGTTTAGCGTAATTTTTTCTTAGATATTTTAGTTAGTGTTTAATATATTTTATTTTGAGTTAGTGTAATTTAGTTAGTGTAATATAGTTTATTTTAGTTAGTGAATTTTTCTTAGTTAGTGGATTTTAGGATTTTAGTTGATACTATTTATTTTAGTGTAATATAGTTTATTTTAGTTGATAATATTTATTTTCATCATGTTTAAAGTATATAGGTTTAATTTAGTGTTTAGGAATGCCGATTCCTCATCCTCGTTCACTCGGCGTGACCCCCAGAGCGCTACTAGACAGTGTCACCGGGCATCCACGGGGCTAGGCTCCGCCGGGCTGGCACTGGGAGGTGCTACCAGCCGGGGGAGGTTGTCTTGTGAGGAATCCGGGTGTCGTCGTCGACCCGGATCTTCTGTGGTGGCGGCCGAGTGGTCCAGGTGCGATGCAGAGGGAGCCGGCCCCCGACGAGGTGGTACATCGTCGTGTCAGGGAGGAGGACGAGCACGCCCGGCGCTACATGCACATTTTAGGAGTCCGGGACACCAATACCTGGAAGCTTCTTCAGGCACCTTACCCGAGAGATTCTACGGTGATGGTTCCTACACTTTGGGTGCACACCTCCCGCGGCTCAGTAGCCGGGGCTCGACGTCTTCGCTGAGCTAGATAGATGTGTAATAGGGTTGTATTGTTGTTTAATTGGTACTTTATTGTTGTACTAGCTGGATTATTCGAGATGTATTGTTGTTTAACTGGTACTTTATATTTCTTTATCGCATTGTTTAAGCTGGATTACTTTATCTTCCTTTATTTTATCGCATTAAGCAAAATGGTTTTATCTTTCTTCTGTATTAGTTAAGTTATGGACGGTAGAGACAACGAAGAGCACATCATGTACAACATGATAGATGAGGGTACAGGAGGTTACCATTATGATGGAGCAGACGATGATGGAGATGATGATGGCTCCCAATACCTCAACTTGGCTGAAGCCGAAAGAAGAGACGACTATGACGAATTCTTTGGTGGAGACGACGGTGGAACTGACGATGGAGACACCACCATAGCAAAGACCGGCGAGGTATATAAAGCCTCTGCTGATCACGAGCTAGTAGATGCATTAGTTGATTCATATATATATATGTACTAACGACTGTTTCTTCTCTTAGACCTCCGCATCGGGCGAATCTTCTGCAAGGAAACGAGGCCCGACCAAAAATTTGGTCGATGGTATGCATTTCACCATTGATCTAGTGTCTCAGCTCGGCGAACCTTTGGAGCCGAAAGAGGCCGCAAGTGTATTTGTATACCAATGCGGAGCGATAGTCAGGGACGCCATCCCAATCACTACTTAGAAGTGGAATAAGCCAGGAAAGAAAAGTGATCGAGTTGGAGAAACTTTTGTCGATGACAGAGCCAAAGACGGTCTTTGGAATTCACTCATGGCACACTTCTCTATGCCTGAATTGGACACTCCTGAACTCACTGAGGCACTGAGGTTGCAAGTCAGAAAGTGGGCTCTTAAGAAGATGGGCGGACAGTTCAAGGACTGGAAGAAAAGATTGTACAACAACTTTGCCAAGAAGGGGCTGACTCCGCCATTCACTAGCCCGCTAGAGAAGCAGCGGGATAACTGGACCCCATTTGTGAAATACAAGGAATCAGAAGCAGCTACGGCCAAGTTAGAAAAGAATAAGATAAATGCGGCCAAAAAGAAATATCACCATACTATGGGGACAGGTGGCTACAAGACGGCCGCGCCGAAGTTGGAAAAACCGAGGAAGAAATGCGTAAAAAAGGGGTCACGCCAGCTACAAATCAGTGGCCCGTGAGGTCAAAAAATTGGCTCCTTGGGCATGGGGGGTCGTATGACACTGAAATCGGGGAGATTATTGTTACAAAGTAGGCCATTACTAAACCCAAAGATGAACTTGTTAAAGTGATACAACTGAGAAAAGATGGAAAGTTCATTCCCGATAGAGAGAACGATGAGCTGACATATGACGTCGGGAATCCTGAAAAAGTCGGACAAACACGAGGCTTTGGCCCATCTGTTCCATGGAATTCAGGGTTTCCCGCTGACATCGACACTTATAGAAGCCGATCCAGAAAAACAAACCGGCAGAAGGCGGAGGAGGCAGCGCGGTTGGAGGCGGTTGAAAAAAGGAACGAGAAATTTCAAGCCATGTTCAAGCTGCAGCAGGAGCAGATTAATGAACTTAGAGTACTGTCCTGATAGCAAGATCTTGTGTTAGACAGTCCGGTGGGCCCATCTCAGCGGAGAAGCAGCATGGCTTCCACGGAGGTACAAGCTAATAATCCAATGCTGATGGACAATAATGCACCGGTGATAGATGATACGGCCGGTGCAATGATGGTTCGCTACCCCGTGGATGAAGTCGAGGCAAGGACAACTTGTGAGCTACATGTCACAGTGAAGAACATTTCTATGAAGGTGGCGCTCGGCTTTGCTTTACCTTGTCCACCGGAAGCGACCTACCATGGAAGTCAGATTCCAGCTGGCTATGCTCGTGTCGGTGTGGATGAAGTTGAACTGACATGTCGATCACTTGAGCTTGACATCCCTGCAGGCGAAGGGGAGAAAACACTTGGAGAAGTGGAGGGTGGGATCATTTTTTGGAAAAAACAACACATCGTATTTCCAGGCTGGGCGCCAAGGAAATCTTCTCCTCCAAGAAGCAATCCATCACCTCCAAGGCCACCATCACCTCCAAGTCCACCATCACCTCCAAGGCCACCATCACCTCCGAGTCCACCGTCTCCACCAAGAAACAATATTCCACCCCTTCCTGAGAGGGATCGCAGCGCGACTGCATCTCCATCTCCGGGGCCTCCGCCTCCGCCCACTGAATCAAAGGGAAGAAAGCGGAAGAATGACACCGCTACGTCGAGGGATACCCGACGCCGAAAATGACAAGATCCCCTCCCAAGAGTACCGCCGTCTCCTCCCAAGTTAGCTTATCACCGGACTGATGAGGAAAGCGCGGTGATCTCCCGGGCCGAAGTGAAGGCCCATTTTTCACCAAAACAACCCGAGCCACAGGTGCTAGTTGATCCAAAAGTCAAGAAGCACTTCAAGGCATTCCTTGAGCAACCACCCCAACATGTGTTAAATAGGAAAGATGACTATACACGCTGTCTTACGAAGACACTAAAAGAGAAGTCATCAAGCAGTACTGCAAGTGGGAGAAAATCAAAAGAAGTTGCCCAGCTCGGCAAACATGCAAAATAATCCATTGCCCTGCTCAAGGTGTTACCCCAGCCCACACAAGGTGGAATAGATATGGAATTAGCTATTAAATTAGCCAAGGAGTGTAACGTGCCGGTCGAAGCACTTCTAGCCGGCGGAGATAATGTCGCCAAGGGACCAATAGCACGAAAATTTGTCTACGGGGAGCCTCTGGTCAGCGATGAGGTATTCGATGATCTGCCAACACATATGCGACTGTTGCATATCTGGTACTTGAAAGTCACAAAGGAAGGGAGACAATTTATCCTATGTAAAGTTGGAGAGGAGTACTTCCGTCCAGACGAGATCTCCATTGAACTTTGTGAACTATTTCAGTTATTCAACCTAGATGCCCTCGACAAGTCCCTCCTCAGCATATATTGTCTGTAAGTAATTAAGTCACTAACTCAGCTCGTTCAATTCATTTCCTGTCGTTATCCTCACTATAGCTCCTTCTGTATGCTATTATATATGCATAATGAAGATTCAAGAATGTAGAAGAAAGTCAATCTACAACATTGGGTTCGTTGACCCAAACAGAGTTAATGGACATACGCTAATAAATAACCTCGAGAAAACGGAGGATAACTTGCTAATGTTTTTAATGGAGCAACATTACAAGACACAAATACTATTTTCTTACAACTATGGGTAAGAGTCTTACTGTCTTGTACATATTCAATTTTTGTTTACTCGATGTTAAGTGTATATAAACGTGCGCAGCTTCCACTGGATTCTTCTAAACATTGACGTTGACCGTGCAAAAGTTGAAATCTCGAACTCGTTAAAGAAGCCGATGGAAGACTACCTCATCATAATTGATTGCCTCCAAAAGTAATTTCAATCACTATATCTGTCTCTTTGGTTCATTCTCTGAGATGTAAACTAATTAATTACTCATTCATTTCTTTTTTGCCGGACAGGGTTTGGAAAAGGTTCACGAAGGAGGTTCAGGGTGAATGGCGTGAGGAGCTCACTTTTCGTACGGTCCCGGTAAGTAGTACGAGAGCTAGGGGACTAATTTATGTGGATATTATAATTATCATTCTTACAATTATCATGCTTGATTATTATCTGATTGAATTATATTCTCGATCAAAAAGTGTGCGAGGTAGCCACATGGGACTAATTTATGTGGATATTACGTATGTGAGTTCATTCGTGGGTGTATGGAGCAGGGCACAGACTTTCTTCAAGTACGTAAACAATATATTCACAATTTATTCTATACCATAGTTTTTGTTGAGTTCCATTCATAATGATCTACTTCTTTATATATAGTTGGATGCGATGCGGGATAAGCTCCTACCACATGAACGCCTACTAGCAATTCAAGAGGAGTTGTCGGGATTTTTGCTCAGGAACGTCATAAACTCAAAAGGAGAGTACAACGTAGATAGACCTGTTGGGAATATGCCCTAGAGGCAATCATGTATGATGATATTTCCCATTGTATTCATAAAGTTATTAAGTAGTCCTTGTATAAACATCTGATGTGTATCATTGAATATGTGATTCAGTTGTGGAACTATGCATTCATGTTGTTTGTACTAAATATCCTTGGTCATTGAGGTTGTGCTGGACACACAACTTAGACAAATGTGAAAGTTGGCTTGATGACTCGGTTCCACTTGTCATGGGCATGGAGATGCTATTCCAACTTACACAGACTAGGCTAAAGAGTTTAGCGAGTCGGATTGACCCATATTAAGGTACAGCGAACTAAGTTGTCATTTGTATATCTCAATCAATGTAATCCTTAGACCTGAGGTTGTTGCATAGTCCGAGTTGAAGATCACCGACTTAGGTTCTGTCAAACGCTGATCCGTAACTGGGCAGTTATAAAGGCAGAGTTCGGGTCGACTGAGAATCAAGCTGCGTGATGTGAATAACCAAGATGGGATTTTGCCCCTCCACTCGGAGAGATATTCTCTGGGCCCTCTCGTGAGATATGATTCGGAAAGCATGGCCATGCACGACTCGGTTAAGTGTTAACCGAGGCGATCGACTAAGAGTTAGTCGGGTGAATCACTTATCTCGGATCGAGAAGAGAGTCGGACTATTTAAGGGATGACATATATTCTCCTATAGTCTGACAAGGTATATCGTGAGGCAAAAGGGACTCAGACGTAAGTCGCATTGGAAAGGCAAGTCGTCATGACTCTTTGGTACTTGGGAATCGGTACGTTCTGCTAGGAGCCGATGCCGATTGATCGATTGTGAGTCGGACTCTAATGGTGTCCAAGTAACCATGAGCCTGCGGGGTCACACACTTAAGAGCGGGAGCAAGTTCGGATTGGATCTGAACATATAATCTGGTTGGGTTGGACCTAAACCGGATTAGGACTGAGTTAGTGAGTTGGACTCACGGTGACTAATGTTATATGGGCTTTAGTGAATGGGTCGCGCGAGCAGAGCCCACGTTCACTCCCTATATATAGTGGAGCACAGTAACCCAGAAAGGTTAATCGTTGTTCGGTTAGGTTATTCCATGTGTTGGAAACCCTAGCTCCACAGCAGTCCAGCCGCCGTTACGAACCTAGCGGTTCGCCGCCGGCGCTCCTCCTTGTACGTGTGGATACCAGCAGAGGTGCTGTGCGATCAACACCAGGACGATCGGATCGTGAGGACTGCACTGCATCAACTGACGCGCTTCATCAGTAATCCGCAACCGCGCGTCTAGTGGTAAACCTCGTGGCCTTCTACCTCAGCTAGGTCTTGGGATCACCACGTTAGAGGAAAAGTTTTTGTTTTATCTCTGCGTGGCCCAACAGTGGTATCAGAGCGATAGCTTCTGGTTTTAGGCTCGAGATCTTGCATATGTGATATGCGGTAGGCTATAGATGAGATCTATGTGCTATTTTGGTGGTCGATCTATGAGATAGATCGGTTTTGTATGAAGTTGATTGGATCAACTATACTCGGGGAATGGTAGATCTGATTTCCGTGATCATACTGCTGAGGGCGTGGAACGACATACCCCTACCGGTCGGCTTCCGCCATCGGGGTAGACTGTGACACGTAAATCCAGAAGCGGTGATCGAAGATCAAAAGTTTGATCGAATCGGAACGATGGGACCGCCGGCTTCGCCCTGTCGTAGCGCCTTAGATGTCGTTGCGAGTTTCACAACGCCGGTAGATATTGTATCTATGCATAACTTGGTTTTGCAGGAAGTTGTGAATGGTATGGTTCATGTGCATGTGATGTATGTGTGTAATCCATACGTGATCTGCGAATCACGGTTTTTGTCAGCCGGCTGGAGCCTAGGTGCTGTCATTTTATTGTATAACAACCTGCGTGTCGGATTCTCTATGTAATTTACTTTACTAAGCTAGTGTAGCTGTTTGAGAACCCGGAAGGCATGCAAGGCGTTGTACATGTAGGCGACATGGAGTAAGGCGGCAAGTGACAAGAGTTGGCACGAGTCGAATTACATGCTTTGTGGAGATGGAGATCGCCATGAAGAGAGCCATACCATTTCACATTATAATTGATTTATTTTGTGTTATTGTTATGTCTCAGTTTTACCTCTATTAGATAGTCGGTAAAATCTAATCCCTCAAAGAAGGTCTAGTCGGTTTTCCCGCCAGTGTTTGCACCATCACAAGTCGGACATTTTTGGTAGTGGGCTCATAAAATTGAGGTGCTGCCAATTCTTTCCGACTAGGTGGGTTCGAGTCGGACTCTTACTGCAGAAACACTTGGTAAGCTAGACGGGTCTATCACAACGGTTGTGGGACTCGGGGAAAAGTCGGATGGGAGCCGGGGCATGTGATGCCACCCGTCCAACAGGAGTCGCATGAGATGCGATTGACAAGGAGTTGTCTACCTAGATCACTTGGCGGCTAGCGGTGATGCTAAAGCTCACTAGCCGACTTGCTTATTTAGGATCCTGAATCACTAAGTAACCATCGGAGGGGTGTTGGTTCTAGTGGGAGCATAAAATATTAAAATGTTTAATATGCTTGCTCTTTTATGAATACATGTCTTAAGTGTTTTGCATATTTTCTGTTGTAGATCATGGCACCAAGTAGCAGTCACTCTCAGATATCCGGTTTTGCGTTGAGAACCATTCTTGAGAAAGATAAACTGAACGACACTAATTTTACCAACTGGTATCGAAATCTGAGAATTGTTCTCAAACAAGAAAAGAAGGACCATGTCCTAGACAACCCACTTCCAGATGAGCCGAATGAGAATGCGACTGTCGCAGCCACCAATGCCTACCTGATGGGGGAATACCAATCGGGGTATACCCACGAAGCGGATTTGCCAGCTGGATCGCCAAACGTAGAGCGGGTCGACTCGCCGGATACGGCGACTGGTGCGTGCTGGACCCGAACGACTGGCGCCGACTGGAGGCCCAAGACGGCGACTCCAATAGAAAGCCCACCAAAGCACTTGTAAACCCTAACTGGCTGCATATATAAAGTCACCAAGGGCACCCCCAAGGGGTACGTCATATTAGATCTAGTCTCTCCTCCCGCCTACGGCGGATCCCATGTAAACCAATCTATACTCATACTGGATTGATAGCAGGACGTAGCGATCCTCCATCGAGGGGACGTGAACCTGGGTACATCGTGTGCCAATCTCGCTCCCGGATTCTCCTACGTCGCCTTGCTCCCTCTACGTAAGCTACCCCCAGTAGCATCTGCCGTGCAATACCACGACAGTTGGCGCCCACCGTGGGGCTAGCGATGCTTGGAGGGTGATAATCCGGGCGGGATCCTCAAATTCATCATCAACGCGTGTGATCAGTGTGTGCGCGTGATCAAAGGAAAAGCTCGTGGCGGCTGATGATTTCCTAATACGTCTCATCGTTTCGAGACAGCACAGATACATGCTGGGGCCCTTCACGCTCGGGGGCCAGCATTGTTCACGCAATTGATCAGACGCGTGATACATGCCAGCACAGATCACGCAATTCCTTCCCTTTGTTATTTTATTAATTTAATTATTTTGTTTAGATCTAACGTTTTTTCTGCATGTTGGTACATATCATTGGAGAATCTGTCCATGGACGAGAAATCAGATTGAAACAACTACCAATGATCCGATCAGTTTTCCTTGGCGGCGGCCAGATCGATGGAATCAGTCGGAGCTAGCTATGCATACACGATCGCATGCACCCGATCTCATCTAACTCACATACCGATTACCGTGATATAGTCAATTATTTTATCTGGATCTAATTACATACGTGTTGTTGTTCTGGCATGCATGTACTGCTTGGAGAATTGGATCATAGAGATTGAAAGATGTGGGCATCGTCTATGGTGGATGATTAATCCACTCGGACATGCATCCGTGTTGGCGGAATCGACGACCGGCTCCGCTTGCATCAACATCAACGAGACACATAGATTGATATTTACAATTTCTAATCGCTGCTCAACGCGGCTGGTACGATCTGTTTGGAGTATCGGCAACGACCGGAGACTGCGCCGCGACGAATAGTAGAGCCAACTCTACACGCCAGCGCTGCCGGCATACTCAACGACAATGCCGCCGGCACATGCTAAGGACAAGGAAGTTCGCCGGGTCCAATCCTTTCGACTAAACACTGCACCAACTCGTCATGGAATCGCCATGCTCGGGGACTCGACGTCATGAGCTCGGCATGATCGCGAATTCATCACTTTGCGTGACTCGCCCATCATGAACTCGCCCACCTCGGATTCGCCACGCTCCGGGCCTCTCCTAATCTAGAACACGCTTAAACGCGGACTCGCTAGACTCGTGGACTCGCCCAGTGCGGATTCGCCTGCCGCGTCGACATCGCCATAAGCGCGACCTCCGTCCGCTGCGTCGACCCTGTGTCCGCCGCGTCGACTTCGCCGTAGCGCGACCTCCGTACGCCGCGTCGACCCCGTGTACGCCGCGTCGACTTCGCCATACCGCGACCTCCGTCCGCCGCGTCGACCCCGTGTACGCCGCGTCGACTTCGCCATACCGCGACCTCCGTCCGCCGCGTTGACCCCGTGTCCGCCGCGTCGACTTCGCCATAGCGCGACCGCCGTACGCCGCGTCGACCCTGAGTCCGCCGCGTCGACTTCGCCATAGCGCGACCGCCGTACGCCGCGTCGACCCTGTGTCCGCCGCGTCGACTTCGCCATAGCGTGACCTCCGTACGCCGCGTCGACCCTGTGTCCGCCACGTCGACTTCGCCATAGCGTGACCTCCGTACGCCGCGTCGACCCCGTGTCCGCCGCGTCGACTTCGCCATAGCGCGACCTCCGTCCGCCGCGTCGACCCCGTGTCCGCCGCGTTGACTTCGCCATAGTGCGACCTCCGTCCGCCGCGCTGACCCGGTGTCCGCCGCGTCGACTTCGCCATAGCGCGACCATACGTCTACCGTACGACCCCATCCGCTACGTCGAATGCGTACGCCGTGCCTACTAAGGGACCTTTATCGTCCGAGTCGCCAGAGAGGGTCGCATGCCACACTGCATGGACTCACCACTGGGTGTCTCTTCCCCCCGGGAAAAATCTATTCGCCTTTGTCAACCTTTGAAAGAGCGACTCGCAACGGCCAAGTAGTGCGGACGAGGACTCGCAAACCGAGCCTCGGATCGTCCACGAAAAACACTAACCGAGAGCCATCATTGGAGTCGCCTTGCTCGACTGGCCTTCCGGGCCAAGACAAATGGTAGTGCTACACAAACAGCACCATGTCCTCCTCAACCTTAGACAGTGCGACTCGCACGGCTAAGTACTGCGGACGAGGACTCGCAAACCGAGCCTCGGATCGTCCAGGAAGAACGCCAAGTCGAGAGCCATCTTTGGAGTCGCCATGCGACTGGCCCCCCGGGCCAAGACGAGAGACTCGCTAAAAAACATCGCAATCAACATCATCGGGGACTCTCCCCTCGCGGACTCGCAATCATCGCGGACTCGCCACACTCGGGGACTCTCCCCTCGCGGACTCGCAATCATCGCGGACTCGCCACACTCGGGGACTCTCCCCTCGCGGACTCGCAATCATCGCGGACTCGCCACACTCGGGGACTCTCCCCTCGCGGACTCGCAATCATCGCGGACTCGCCACACTCGGGGACTCTCCCCTCGCGGACTCGCAATCATCGCGGACTCGCCACACTCGAGGACTCTCCCCTCGCGGACTCGCAATCATCGCGGACTCGCCACACTCGGGAACTCTCCCCTCGGGGCCCGTCGCCTTGCTCGCCGGTCGCTCGACCTCGCCCCTCGCCGCGCTCGGGGACTCGGCGCTCACCGGTCGCTCGGCCTCGCCGCTCGCCACGCTCGGGGACTTGGTGCTCGCCGGTCGCCCGACCTCGCCACTCGCCGCGCTCAGCAGCAACCACTAATATTTTCAAAATATGCATCTCTAAAGAGCCTCAAGTCGCCTCTACAAGCCAACTCGAGCCTCGGGGACTACTCCTAGGCATGCAGTGTGTATGCGTGGTTCCACGACCGTGGCTCGCCCTCGTCGACTCGCCATCGTGCACTCGCCCTCGCGTACTCAACACGCTCGGGGACTCGCCACCACGGTCTCGCCCTCGCGTACTCGACACTCTCGGCGACTCGCCACCGCGGACTCGCCGTCGCGTACGCCACACGCTCGGGGACTCGTCACCGCGGACTCGCCCTCGCGTACGCCACACGCTCGGGGACTCGTCATCGCGGACTCGCCCTCGCGTACGCCACACGCTCGCGGACTCGCCGGTTGCTCGACCTTGCCACTCGCCGCGCTCGGGGACTCGGCAGGCTCCACGTTCGAGGACTCGTCGGTCGCTCGACCTTTCCACTCGCCGCGCTCGGGGACTCGGCAGGCTCCACGTTCGAGGACTCGCCGCAACAGGCAGCTTCACCGACGCCCTGCGTATTTCGCCAACTGGCCATCACCGACTGGCTCACGCCGACCGCCTCCCGCTTCACGGTTCTTTTCTCTATTCAGGAGCTCGTCGCCGATTCGCCACGACCCATCGTCAATACTCTCCGCGCCCTGCCTCAAGCCCGCGTCGAATCAACAACGCGCTCGGGGACTACTGATGGGGGAATACCAATCGGGGTATACCCACGAAGCGGATTTGCCAGCTGGATCGCCAAACGTAGAGCGGGTCGACTCGCCGGATACGGCGACTGGTGCGTGCTGGACCCGAACGACTGGCGCCGACTGGAGGCCCAAGACGGCGACTCCAATAGAAAGCCCACCAAAGCACTTGTAAACCCTAACTGGCTGCATATATAAAGTCACCAAGGGCACCCCCAAGGGGTACGTCATATTAGATCTAGTCTCTCCCCCCGCCTACGGCGGCTCCCATGTAAACCAATCTATACTCATACTGGATTGATAGCAGGACGTAGCGATCCTCCATCGAGGGGACGTGAACCTGGGTACATCGTGTGCCAATCTCGCTCCCGGATTCTCCTACGTCGCCTTGCTCCCTCTACGTAAGCTACCCCCAGTAGCATCTGCCGTGCAATACCACGACACTACCGTCGGGCTAAAGATGAGTCCACGGATATTAGCTGTCTTATGCTTGCTCACATGGAACCGGACTTGCAAAAGCAGTTCGAGCATGTTGAGGCCTACGATATGATCGAAAGCCTCAAAAGTATGTTCCAGGCTCAGGCAAAGACTGAGAGGTATCAAGTCTCTCAGGCTTTGCTGAGTTGCAAGCTTAAGGATGGTGATCCACTGAGTCCGCATGTGATCAAAATGGTTGGTTACGTGCAGTCTCTGGAGAGGCTTGGCTACCCCATAAGCGAAGAGTTCGCTACGGATATAATTCTGAACTCTCTTCCTAGTGCATATGGGCAGTTCATTTCGAACTACCACATGCATGGTATGGATAAGAAGCTCACTGAATTGCATGGGATGCTCAAGCAGGCAGAGGCGGATCTCAAGAAGGGCACCAGTCAAGTGTTGATGGTGCAGAATAAGGCTAAGTTCAAGAAGAGTTCTTGGACTAAGAAGAAGGCTAAGTCAGGAGGAAAGCAGGCTCAGGACCCTGTCCCAAGCGCTTCCTCAGGGACTAAGCCATCTCCTTCAGCCGGATCCACTTGCTTCTACTGCAAGGCGGATGGCCATTGGAAGAGGAACTGCAGCAAGTACTTGGCCGACAAAGCCAAGAGTGGAGGTATGACTTCCGACTCAGGTACACTTGTTTGCAATGTTATAGACATATATCTTGCTGATGCACCTAATAGTTCTTGGGTATATGATACCGGATCAGTTATTCACATCTGCAACTCGTTGCAGGGACTGGTAAGAACTAGGAGCGTAGCAAGAGGCGAGGTTGATATTCGAGTCGGCAACAAAGCAAGAGTTGCTGCGTTGGAAGTCGGCACGATGCAACTTCATTTACCTTCCGGATTCATTATGGAACTAAATAATTGTTATTATGTTCCAGTGCTCAGTCGAAACATTATTTCTGCTTCATGTTTGATGAGGCAAGGCTATGAGTCGAATAACAAGAATAATGGTTGTTCTTTGTATTTGAATGATATGTTTCACGGCTTTGCACCCGTCCAGGACGGGTTATTTATTTTGAATCTTGATGGTGAGTCGGTTTATAACATAAATGTTAAAAGGTTGAAACCAAATGATCTGAATATGACTTACTTTTGGCACTGTTGGCTTGGTCATATAAGTTGGAAACGCATGAAGAAGCTCCATGATGATGGACTCCTAACTTCGTTCGACTTGGAGTCGTTCGAGACATGCGAATCTTGCCTACTCGGCAAAATGACCAAGACACCTTTTGCAAAGAGTTGCGAAAGGGCGTCCGACTTGTTGGGACTAGTACATAGTGATGTATGTGGACCAATGAGCACGACAGCCAGGGGTGGTTATGAGTACTTCATTACCTTCACTGATGATTTGAGTAGGTATGGATATATCTACTTGATGAAACATAAGTCGGAAGCTTTTGAAAAGTTCAAAGAATTCCAGAATGAAGCACAGAATCAACTCGGCAAGAAAATAAAGTTTCTTCGGTCGGACCGAGGAGGCGAGTACATGAGCCATGAGTTTGATGACCATCTGAAAAGTTGTGGAATAGTTCCTCAACTTACTCCGCCAGGAACGCCACAAAGGAATGGTGTTTCGGAAAGGCGGAATCGGAACTTGTTGGACATGGTACGATCAATGATGAGTCGGACACATCTGCCTTTATCATTTTGGGGTTATTGTCTAGAAACAGCGGCGTTCACACTAAACAAAGTACCATCAAAATCGGTAGAGAAGACACCGCATGAGATGTGGACAGGCAAGAAGCCGAGTTTGTCTTTTCTTAAGATTTGGGGTTGTGAAGCTTTTGTCAAGCGACTTCAGTCGGACAAGCTTACGGCCAAGTCGGATAAATGTATTTTCGTGGGGTATCCGAGGGAAACCTTGGGTTACTACTTCTACAACCGAGAAGAGGGCAAAGTGTTTGTCGCTCGGAACAGTGTCTTCCTTGAGAAAGAGTTTCTCAGTCGGGGAGTAAGTGGGAGCACGGTGCAACTCGAAGAAATTCGAGAGGAATCGGCTAATAGCGAATCGGCAAAAACCTTGGAGGTTGAGCCGATCGTGGCAGCTGAGCCGACAGCAACACCTGTACTACGAAGATCGGCAAGATTACGAAGTGTTCGTGATGTGTTACTGTTAGACAGTGATGAGCCGGCAAATTATTCGGAAGCGATGGTGGGATCTGATTCCGAGTCATGGCTTGGAGCCATGAGATCCGAGATAAAGTCCATGGATGAAAATCAAGTTTGGAACTTGGTTGATCTGCCAGACGGTGCAAGACCCGTCGAGTGCAAATGGGTCTTTAAGAAGAAAACTGATATGGATGGAAATGTTTCAATCTATAAAGCACGCCTTGTCGCGAAGGGGTTCCGACAAGTTCAAGGAGTTGATTACGACGAGACTTTCTCGCCCGTAGCGATGCTTAAATCAGTTCGGATCATGTTAGCTATAGCGGCCTATTTCGACTAAGAGATATGGCAGATGGATGTCAAAACGGCTTTCCTTAACGGAAATTTAACCGAGGACGTGTATATGATACAGCCCGAGGGTTTTGTCGATCCGTCTAATGCTGACAAGGTATGCAAAGTTCAGAAATCCATTTATGGGTTGAAGCAAGCATCTCGGAGTTGGAATATTCGCTTTGATGAGGTAGTCAAATCGTTTGGCTTCATCAAGAGTGATCATGATTCTTGTTTGTACAAGAAGTTTAGTGGGAACAAAGTAAATTTTCTAATCTTATATGTGGATGACATATTACTGATTGGAAATGATGTCCAGATGTTGCAAGAAACCAAGGATTCATTGGAAAGGAGTTTCTCAATGAAAGACTTGGGTGAGTCAACATACATCCTCGGAATCCGGATCTATAGAGATAGATCAAGGAGGCTCATTGGATTGAGTCAGAGTACTTATTTGGACAAAGTGTTGAAAAAGTTCAACATGGAATCGTCTAAGAAGGGGTTCTTACCGATGTCCCATGGTGTAAAACTTAGCAAGACTCAGTGTCCTTCGACAACTGATGAGCGAAGTCGGATGAGTGTGATTCCATATGCTTTTGCAGTTGGATCCATCATGTACACCATGATTTGTACTAGGCCGGATGTTTCCTATGCTCTAAGTGTTGTGAGCAGATACCAGGCTGATCCTGGAGAGATCCACTGGACAGCGGCTAAAAATATCCTAAAGTACTTGAGAAGGACTAAGGATATGTTCTTGGTTTATGGTGGTGAAGATGAACTCAGTGTAAAGGGTTACACGGATGCGAGTTATCTCACCGACTCTGATGATTCTCGCTCGCAATCCGGATACGTGTTTATTATAAACGGAGGTGCTGTGAGCTGGAAAAGTTCCAAGCAAGAGACTGTGTCTGCATCTACAACAGAGGCTGAGTATATTGCCGCCTCGGAGGCAGCAAAGGAAGCTGTTTGGATGAGGAATTTCCTCATGGGTCTTGGTGTGGTTCAGGGCTCGTCCAATCCGTTGGACGTGTATTGTGACAACAATGGTGCTATTGCACAAGCCAAGGAACCTAGACAACACCAGAAGAACAAGCACATACTCATGCGGTACCACCTAATTCGCCAGTTCGTGGATCAGGGTGATATCAAGTTATGCAAGGTACACACGGATGCAAATATTGCGGATCCGTTGACAAAGTCGTTACCCCAGCCGAAGCATGAGGCGCACCTGAGAGCCATGGGCATTAGATGCCTAGACATGTGATGTCGGAAGATTGACTCTAGTGCAAGTGGGAGACTGTTGGGAATATGCCCTAGAGGCAATCATGTATGATGATATTTCCCATTGTATTCATAAAGTTATTAAGTAGTCCTTGTATAAACATCTGATGTGTATCATTGAATATGTGATTCAGTTGTGGAACTATGCATTCATGTTGTTTGTACTAAATATTCTTGGTCATTGAGGTTGTGCTGGACACACAACTTAGACAAATGTGAAAGTTGGCTTGATGACTCGGTTCCACTTGTCATGGGCATGGAGATGCTATTCCAACTTACACAGACTAGGCTAAAGAGTTTAGCGAGTCGGATTGACCCATATTGAGGTACAACGAACTAAGTTGTCATTTGTATATCTCAATCAATGTAATCCTTAGACCTGAGGTTGTTGCATAGTCCGAGTTGAGGATCACCGACTTAGGTTCTGTCAAACGCTGATCCGTAACTGGGCAGTTATAAAGGCAGAGTTCGGGTCGACTGAGAATCAAGCGGCGTGATGTGAATAACCAAGATGGGATTTTGCCCCTCCACTCGGAGATATATTCTCTGGGCCCTCTCGTGAGATATGATTCGGAAAGCATGGCCATGCACGACTCGGTTAAGTGTTAACCGAGGCGATCGACTAAGAGTTAGTCGGGTGAATCACTTATCTCGGATCGAGAAGAGAGTCGGACTATTTAAGGGATGACATATATTCGCCTATAGTCTGACAAGGTATATCGTGAGGCAAAAGGGACTCGGACGTAAGTCGCATTGGAAAGGCAAGTCGTCATGACTCTTTGGTACTTGGGAATCGGCACGTTCTGCTAGGAGCCGATGCCGATTGATCGATTGTGAGTCGGACTCTAATCGTGTCCAAGTAACCATGAGCCTGCGGGGTCACACACTTAAGAGCGGGAGCAAGTTCGGATTGGATCCGAATCTGTAATCTGGTTGGGTTGGACCTAAACCAGATTAGGACTGAGTTAGTGAGTTGGACTCACGGTGACTAGTTTTATATGGGCTTTAGTGAATGGGTCGCGCGAGCAGATCCCACGTTCACTCCCTATATATAGTGGAGCACAGTAACCCAGAAAGGTTAATCGTTGTTCGGTTAGGTTATTCCATGTGTTGGAAACCCTAGCTCCACAGCAGTCCAGCCGCCGTTACGAACCTAGCAGTTCGCCGCCGGCGCTCCTCGTTGTACGTGTGGATACCAGCAGAGGTGCTGTGCGATCAGCACCAGGACGATCGGATCGTGAGGACTGCACTGCATCAACTGACGCGCTTCATCAGTAATCCGCAACCGCGCGTCTAGTGGTAAACCTCGTGGACTTCTACCTCAACTAGGTCTTGGGATCACCACGTTAGAGGAAAAGTTTTTGTTTTATCTCTGCGTGGCCCAACAAGACCTTCGTGTAATCGTGGATAGACACAAAAGGACAGTATCTGTTGTAATGATGATCTTGGTGTAAATCAATTAGATGAGCTCTAGTCTCGGTTGTGTATATATTTATATGTATTTATGTTATCGTGAGTGAAATTATATTATATATGCATCAATGTATACATCATGTAGTAGCGTAGAATAATATGTATATGAAAACACAAAATGAAAAATAATCAAACACAAAAAAAGAAAACCCTAAAAGCCCACCTCCTGCCACGGCAGCAGTTTGGTGCAAAACGCTGCCGCGGTAGAAGAACTTTAGTCCCGGTTCGTGTTACGAACCGGGACTAAATATCCTCCAGCCCAGCGCGCACAGAGCGGCCACGTGGAGACAATCTAGTCCCGGTTTGTAACAGAACCGGGACTAAAGGCCTAACCTTTAGTCTCGATACGTTAGTCCCAGATTGCAATCCGGGACTAAAGCCTCTTACAAACCGGGACTAGTGTCCTGTTTTCTACTAGTACGACGAGCCAACTATGCTGCCCCACAAAACTATAGTAAAGGACGAACCAATTTTGATGTCTTAATTTATGTGCGAGCAAAAGCAATTTTGGTATCCACCAAAATAATTTCGGTTTCCGTCGAAGTTTGGTGCTCGACGCAATTCCGGGGCCCGACGAGGCAATTGTGGCCCGCCAGAGCAATGTTGGTGCTTGACGATGCAACTTTAGAGTCTGACGAGGCAACTTGTTATCTAGCTGACGGTGTTGCCATGGTGCGTGAGGACATCCATTCTTTAGGCAAGCCGCTGCCTGACGACGTAAGATCAGAGCCCGGTGAGGCAACTTCGGACTTTAGAGAGGCAACTTTGGTAGGCCATTAGGATGGCCCTGTCACGATGGGCGAGAACGGCCCTTCTTCAGGCAAGCCGCTGCCGACGAGGCAACATCGGAACCCGAAGTTTGGTTAGGCACGAAAGTTTCCTTGTCGGAACCTGAAGTTGCCTCGTCGGTCTCTGAAGTTGCCTCGTCGGGCACAGAAGTTGCCCCGTCGGACATTGCCCCGTCGGGCACAGAAGTTGCCTCATTAGGCACATAAGTTATCTCATCGGGCACCGAGTTGCCTCATCGGGTTCCGAAGTTGCCCCGTCAGACACCAAAGTTGCCTCATCGGGCTCTAAAGTTGTCTCGTTAGGCACAGAAGTTGCCTCATCGGGCTCTAAAGTTATCTCGTTAAGCACAAAAGTTGCCTCATCGGGCACCGAAGTTGCCCCGCCGGGCAAAAGTTACCTCGCCACGCTTCGAAGTTGCCTTGTTAGGCGCAGAAGTTGCCTCGCCGGGCACCGAGTTGCCTCATCGGGATCCGAAGTTGCCCCATCGAACACCAAAGTTGCCTCATTGGGCTCTAAAGTTGCCTCGTCGGGCTCCAAAGTTGCCTCGTCGGGTGTCGTGGGAATGGTCACGGCAGATGCTGCAATCGATAGCGAGTATTAGAACAAGGGGCAAGGGCGGCCAGCCATCTGCGGTGCGAGATGAGGGCGGAGACACAGGGTTTTACCCAGGTTCGCCCCCCGGAGGGTAAATACCTACTCCTGCTAGATTGTACTATGATGGTGGTACAATGGGCGAAATCGGCGGCTAGGCGGCGAGTCGCTTGGGTGTATGATGGTACGTATGTCTACACGCCCTGTAGGGAGGTTTATATAGACTTAACTCCCCTAGGGTTTACATATCTCAACCGAATCAGTTAAGGCTTCGGTACTCGTTTAACCTAATCCGACTGGGCCTATCTACTCGCCTGGGCCTTCAGCTTCCAGTCGCTTGGATCCACACCGGGCCTTGATCCACTCGCAGTTTTGCAGGCCCACTCGCCAGTTCCTCGGCCAGTCGGAAACGTCCTGCTGGGTATACCCCGGTAGGCATATCCCCATCAGTAGTCCCCGAGGCCGTCGTCGATTGGGCGCAGGTGATTGCTGGCATTCGGAGTATTCGGCTTTCAACGCGGGCATCCAGTCGAATCGGCGGCGGGCTCCTGAATAAAGGAGGAAACTAGTCATTCTGGTCGCAGCTTTGGCGACTGGGTCGGCGAAATATTTAGCCACTGTTTGCAGTGATCGGGTCGACGAGCCGAGTGGCTGAAGTTGGACCATCCAAACGCAGTCAAACTAGCCGTTGGGGTAATCCAACGGTAACTTTTGGCGTAATCACCGCGTAGTAACGGCTCCCTGATTTGGCGGGTAACAACCGCTATATAAAGGGGATGATAGTCGATCGAAGAACCACCTCCTCGTCATTTCCTCCGACTGCTCGCACCTCCGTTTCATCGCGATCCAGCCAACCCGAAATCCTCCGACCCCCACGAATCCTTCCGCCAATGGCCCCCTCCACCGAGCCTTGGGGTAGATCTAAGTGCACGAGAGCGCAACTGGCGTCCTTCGAGGAGGCCGGGATCTTGCGCGCCGGCAGGTGGCAAATCCCTGCGGCCGGAGAGGTGACCCCGGACCCGCGTGAGGGGGAGTTCGTCTGCTTCACCATCCACCTAGAGCGGGCGCTGGGATTCCCAACATCTCTTTTCTTCCGGCGATTTTGTGCCTTCTACGGGATCCAACCGTCGGACCTGGGCCCGCACAGCATCGAGCAGCTCGCCATTTTCATGGCGTTGTGCGAGTGCTACCTGGGCTGCAGGCCCTACTTCCCCCTGTGGCAAGATCTATTCCACGGGCGGATCAGTCGCGAGGAAGCGGGCGGCCCAATGCTCGCCGCGGGCGGCCTGACGTTTCAGCTGAAATCGAAGGCTTCCTTCTTCGATCTGATGCTACCCGCCAATGCGGCGAGCCAATGGAAGAATTCTTGGTTCTATGTCACCGAGGCGACTCCAGACAGCGAGGTGGCGATCCCAAGATACTCTGCCGACCGGCCTGAACCACACCGACTCCAAGTCGGCAAGCTTCCAATAGACCAGCGGATGGTCGTGGATGAAATGCTTCAGACCATTCACGACCTAAAGAAAAGGGTTCGCCTGCCCATCAATTTGTACAACTGCTGGCTCGGGCGGCGACTCGTCCCCTGGCCCGCCGCGACCACTACATGTACGAGTACGCGGGCCGGGAGGACTCGACGAAATCCTGCCTCGTCGAGTGGCAACTCGAGGATTACCTCCTGGCGCTGAAGAAGATCACCCAGGCGACATACCTCGACGCGAAAGCTGGGGTCGCCCCTACACCGCGAAGCATCCAGCCCCAACGGTAAGTCATCTTCTCGTCATTCGCAGTCGCAGTTAGATGCAGTCGCGGTCATACTGAGGTTGTTTATGCCCATTGTAGCTATTTCAAGTGGTGGAAGGGTGGCTTCCGCCCGCGGACGATGAGAATTCGAGCTTGTCTGTCCAGGAGGTGGGTGAATCGCCTCCGACAAGGGGAGATGTTGAGAGTGACGGGAGCGGCGATGACGACGAGTCCGAGGAAGAGGTCGCCCCACTGGTCCGGAAAACACGCGGACAGCGGCAGCGCGAGCTCGAAGCGAGCAAAAGCCTCGAGCGTCATGACGATGACGACGATGAGCTCCCCAAGCACACCTCGCGTCATGAGGCCACTCCATCGAAGAATAAGAAGAAGAAGAAGGAGGTGAATGCCCCTCCAAATAAGAAGGCAAAGCCAGCAAAACAAGCGTCTCCGCCTCATTCGCCGAGCAGCTCCGACGCCACCAGCCTGGCCAGGGGTGAAGCTCCACAGATGGTGACGGCGCCGGATATCACCGCCGTCCTGAATGAGGTGCCTCTGGCCTCGATGCCTCCACCGTTCGCCCCAGTCTCTGGGTCAGGGGCCGCTCCGGTCGCGGTAGCTTCGCCGCCCAAGGATGCTCCTGCCGAAAATGTTTCGGAAGCTCCAGCAGCAGCCTCGACAACGAAGAAACCGTCCGTGTCTTGGGCACGCGACGTCCTGGAGATGGGCCTCAGTCGCCGACTGGGCCCCGAACTGGAGAAGCCGGCCGGCATCCGCACGGGGCTACGCTTCATTCCAGTCGCCAAGTGAGTTTTGCTCACCTACCTTTGTCTTTCATTGTACCCGGATTATTTTGCTCACGCGATCAATTTGTAGGACCGGAACTAAGAAGATAGGCCACCCGTCTGTAGCCAAGGTGCCGCCAGTCGTCGCGGAGGAGGACCCTTCTCGGAAGAGGAAGGCTGACGAGGTCGCTGCCCCCACAGATGGTGCCAAGAAGGCCAAGAACGACGAGGTCGTCACGTTGTCTGACGACACGACGATGGCCCCGAGTGCTCCTGTGGTGGTGACGGCCTTGGCAATCAAGGAGGGTTCTCCTTCACGAGGGGAGGCCGAGCCAACCTCTTTTGGTGTCGGCGCGTCCATCGCGACCTTCCCGCGCTTCATGGCTAGAGCGGCCACGGCGAGTGGTACCACACCGTCGAGCCGAGCACCCGGAGTCACCGAGACGGAGGTCGAGTAGCGGCACGGGCACACTCCGGCCCTTCTTACCTCCGTGGATGCACTGCAGCTTCACGGCATGCTGGGCGCGGCCATCCAGGTATGTCCAGTCCCCGAGGATTAGGCCGCTGTGTTGCAGTGGTCTGATTCTTTTAATTTCTTGTTTTTAATTCTCGCGTCCAGTCCCCGAGTGCGTACTCACTGAATTTCAGCGGGTGGGCACTTAGGATTTTTGATTGCCAGTCCTCGAGTGCGCACTCGCTGATTTTCAGCGGGTAGGCACTTAGGATTTTTGACTGCCAGTCCCCGAGTGCGCACTCGCTGAATTTCAGCGGGTGGGCACTTAGGATTTTTGACTGCCAGTCCCCGAGTGCGCACTCGCTGAATTTCAGCGGGTGGGCACTTAGGATTTTTGATTGCCAGTCCCCGAGTGCGCACTCGCTGAATTTCAGCGGGTGGGCACTTAGGATTTTTGATGTTACTGACTTTTTGGCTTGTGTTCAGGGTTTGCAGCGCGAGTCAGCTAACCGGCTTGCTGCGAAGCATCGCGGGCGAACAAGGGACTCCAGGCGACTGCTGCGAAGGCGGAGGAGGTCCGCCAGGGCCTTGTCCCAGCTAGTGAGTTGACGGCAGCTCAGACTGCACTGAGCTCGGCCGAGAAGCGGATCGCCGACCTTGAGCTTGAGCTGAAGGAGGCGAAGGAGGAGGCAACTTCGGCGGATGGGCGAGCCAAGGCTGCCGTTACAGCCGCCGCTGAGGAGCGTAAGGTCTCCGACGCCCTTGTTGCTGGGCTTCAAGATGACTACACTTCTCTTCAGAGCTTCATCACGGATCTCTCCCATCCCCTGATTGGTAAGTGTGCCTGCTTCTGCCTTTAGCGTTTGCATTGTGTAATCTTTGATGTACTCACTGTCGCTTTCTGTCCGCAGGTCAGATCATTGACGACGCGGAAGAGGCGAGTTCGTTCGACGCACGGCAATGCGTGGCCACGCTGGTCGACTCGGCCACGTTGTCGGCGACGTGCATACGGGCTTATCTCCAGGAAATGTCACCCACGGAGGTGATTCCCAGCGACCTCGTCGAGGTGTGGCGATACTTGGAGAAGGCGCCGTCGGTCTTCGAATTAATGACGCGATCGGCGTTCCGGCGTGGAGCGGCGACGGCGCTTAGCCTTGGGATCGCTCACTTCCCGGAGGACTTCGATCTGGACGATGTGACGAGTGGCTACCCGTCGTCAACCGGCTCGGTGGAGATCTCGGAGGTGCTGAAGCTGACGGACCGCGCCGCGGTATATTCCGAGCGTGTCTGGGCAATGGGCGACCTCCTTCCTTATCAGGAGACGGTCGTCGCGCCCAACGACCCTGAGCCGCAGCACCGGGACTTCAAGATCGAGCAACCCTTCCGTGCAGCGATGGCGGGTGAGCTGACGACGTACCCGTCAAACCCGTACACTCCCTTCATCCGCAATCGCAAGGGTGGTGGCGAGTCGTCGTTGAAGCCTGCAGAATAGAATACTGTGCCCTGGGGCGTTAGTGACAGTGCTGCCATTGGGCATACTTTGTATTTTGTAACGCTTGTGACATGCTATTTAATGAAATATCGTGTTGTTTTGTGAATCGTTGTGTGTCTCTGATTAAGGTTTGAGCGAGTCCCCGAGCGCGTCCGCCCTTTTTGATGGGGTTTACCTCGTTTATTGTGTGTTTGTTGTTTTGAATGTTTTGTTTATTGGGGTCGACTCGCCCGAACTCGGAGAGCTAGTCGCAAGGCGACTCCCATGAGTGCTCTGTACTTCGCCGTTTTCCCTTGCTCGAACGGGGTCGGGTGGCTGAGTCCCTGAGTCCCCGAGCTGTTCTAGGCGCGACTCGAGGGTGGGTGAGGACTTGGCGCGTTAGGGTGAGCGCATCGCTCCTGCCTGACCCGTCGGGTCAGTCGCATGGCGTGTCTTGGGCATGCTCTCATACTTGGCATTTTCCCTGGCCGCTTGTGCTGAACTGGTCGTCAGTCCCCGAGCGTGGTACTTGGCTGTTCGAGTCGCTATGTCGAGGATGCGGAGGATCATGGTCGCTGTGAGAAGCGAAGGAAGTTGTCTTGGCTCGTAGAGCCAGTCGGGCTAGACGACTCCAATGGGGCTCCGGGTAGGCGTTTTTCGTGGACGTTGCAAGACCTGAGGTGACCCAGTGCCCTTGTAACGCACTACTTGGCCGTGCCGATCGCTGTACCAAAGGTTGACTTCTGCAGTTAGCTTGACGCTGCTATTACGAGTGCGAGTGGCACAAGACACAAAGAGTAGACGCAATTTGCGGTAACCAATTTTTTTTATTTCATAGCGACTGGAGGGTACATATGTGGGGTTCTAGGAGTAGAACTTCCGTAGGAGGTTTACATTCCACGGTCGCTTGACGTCGAGTTTGCCGTCCCCGTGGCCGTCGATGAGGTAGTAGGCGTCGTTGCCGAGTACTCGCCCGATGGCGAATGGTCCCTCCCACGGAGGGGAAAGCTTGTGCATGCCCTTCTTGTCCTGGATGAGGCGCAGCACCAGGTCGCCTTCTTGGAAGGTGCGAGTTTTCACCTGCCGGCTGTGATAGCGGCGGAGTCCTTGCTGGTAGATGGCGGTGCGTGATCGAGCGAGGTCACGTGCCTCGTCGAGTTGATCGACTCCATCCTGGTGGGCGAGTTCGTTCGCAGCCTCCGTGTAGTGGACGACCCGTGGCGAGTCGTGCTCGAGGTCGGTGGGCATGACTGCCTCGGCGCCGTACACCATGAAGAAGGGGGTGAACCCTGTCGACCTGTTGACCGAGGTGCGGATGCCCCAGATGACGGAGGGTAGCTCCTCGACCCAGCTCCCGGCGGTGCGCTCGAGTGGTACTTGGAGCCGCGACTTCAGGCCGTGGAGGATGCTCTGGTTGGCCCGTTCCGCCTGGCCGTTGGATTCTGGGTGGGCGACTGACGCGAGGTCGAGCCGGATGTGGTGTTCCTCGCAGAACTCGGCCATGGCTCCTTTGGCAAAGTTGGTGCCGTTGTCCGTGATGATGCTGTTTGGGAACCTGTAGCGATATATGAGCTCGTGTAGGAATTTAGTGGCGGTCTTCCCGTCGCATTTCCGGACTGGTTTGGCCTCCACCCACTTTGTGAATTTGTCGACCGCGACCAGGAGGTGGGTGTAGCCAGAGGGAGCCTTTTTGAAGGGGCCTACCATGTCCATACCCCACACGGCGAATGGCCAGGTGATGGGGATTGTCTTGAGCGCTGAGCTCGGCACATGCGTCTGGTTGGCGTACTTCTGGCACCCGGCGCACCGCTGGACAACGTCGACGGCATCGGCGTGTGCGGTGGGCCAGTAGAAGCCATGCCGCATAGCCTTGGCGACCAGAGAGCGGGCGTCGGCGTGGTGGCCGTAGTCGCCGGAGTGGATGTCGTGGAGGATCTTGCGTCCTTCGGCGGGTTGGACGCAGCGTTGGAACACGCCGGTGACGCTGCGCTTGTGGAGCTCGCCGTCGATGATGGTGAAGGATTTGCATCGGCGTGCGATCACCCGGGCGTCCGTATCGTCTGCCGGCAAGGTGCCAGCCTCCAGGTAGGCGACGTAGGGCTTGGTCCAGTCGTCTGGCTCGGTGACGAGTGCGACCAGGGTTGTCTCTGGCTGCAGCGGGACTCCGATGTCGATCTCCCTTGGGGGAGAGACTGATGGCTTGGTGATCGTGTCGAGGAAGATGCCGGCGGATGGTGCGAGTCGAGCCGACCCAATGCGAGAGAGTGCATCGGCCTCCTCGTTCTTCCGCCTGTCAATCCACTCGACGGAGTAGCCTGCAAAGTGTCCGCCCAGCTTGTCCACTGCTTGGCGGTATGCCGCCATGGTGGGAGAGACGGCATCGCAGGTGCTAGCGATTTGCCTAGCGACGAGGTCGGAGTCTCCGTAGCAGCGTAGGCGGTTGACGTTCATCTCCTTGGCAGCTCGCATGACGTGGAGTAGTGCCTCGTACTCGGCCATGTTGTTGGTGCAGGGGGTGAAGTCGAGGTAGAGGACGTAGCGGAGCTTGTCGCCCTTCGGTGAAGTCAGCACGATCCCTGCTCCTGCGCCATCCGCGTTCTTGGAGCCGTCGAAGTGCAGGCTCCAGTAGTGGAGGTATGGCAGCTTTTCTGGCTGCTGGGCCTCTTCCCAGTCGGCGATGAAGTCCGCTAGAGCCTGCGACTTGATCGCTTTTCGTGGCTCGTATTTGATGTTGTGGACGCCGATCTCGAGGCCCACTTGGCGACTCGCCCGGTCGCCTCGCGGTTGCGGATGATGTCCTGCAACGGTGCTGAGGAGACGACCGTGATTGGGTGCTCCTGGAAGTAGTGCGGCAGGCGCCGCTGTGCTCTAAAGACCGCGTATACCAGTTTCTGGTACTGCGGGTATCGCTGGTGCGACTCGGTGAGGACCTCGCTGATGTAGTACACACCGGACGCTGTACTGGGCGCTCCTTTCCTTCCTCCGGCCGTTCGACGACCATGACAGCGCTGACTACGCGCTCGGAAGTCGCGACGTAGACCAGCATGGGTTCTTTGTCGGCGGGGGCGGCGAGTAGCGGTGCGGCGAGTAACACCTTCTTGAGGTCGCGGAGCGCGTCGTCCGCCTCCTTGTCCCACTGGAAGGTGGGGTTCTTGCGCATCAGGCGGTATAGGGGCATCGCCTTTTCGCCCAGGCGGGGGATGAAGCGACTTAGAGCCGCTACTCGCCCGGCCAGCTTCTGGACGTCGCGCAGGCACTCGGGTTTGCCGAGTCGGGCGATCGTGTCGATCTTGGTGGGGTTCGCCTCGATCCCGCGCTTGGAGACGACGTACCCCAGTAGTTGTCCTGCTAGTACACCGAAGGTGCATTTGCTTGGGTTAAGCTTTATCTTGTATTTCCGCAAGTTGGCGAATGTTTCCTCCAGGTCGACGAGTAGATCACCCTGGCGAGCGGATTTTACGACCACGTCGTCGATGTAGACGTGGATGTTGCGGCCAATTTGGCTTGCGAGGCACTCTTGCATGCACCGCTGGTAGGTCGCCCCGGCGTTCTTGAGGCCGAAGGTCATGGCGGTGTAGCAGAAGGCTCCGAATGGCGTGATGAACATCGTCTTCTCCTCGTCCTCGACAGCCATTTTGATCTAGTTGTACCCATAGTAGGCGTCGAGGAAACATAGCGACTCCGAGCCCGCGGTGGAGTCAATTATTTGGTCGATCGTCGGGAGGACGAACTGCTCCTTCGGGCAGGCGCTGTTCAAGTTTGTGTAGTCGATACACATCCTCCAGGTCCCGTTCTTCTTCTCGACCAAGACTGGGTTTGCCAGCCACTTGGAGTATTTAATTGGCCGGATGAAGCCTGCAGCGAGCAGACGCTGTACCTCCTCGACGATAGCTCGGCGGCGCTCTTCATTGAAGGGCCGCAGCGACTGCTTGACGGGTCGCACTTTGGGGTCGGCGTTTAGTTTGTTCTTAGAGAGCTCCCTAGGAACACCAGGCATGTCAGAGGGCTTCCATGCGAAGATGTCCCTGTTCTCACGGAGGAACTCGATGAGCGCGCCTTCCTAGGCTGGGCTCATGCCCGTCCCGATCGTCAGCGTCTGGCTGGAGTCGCCTGGGACCAGCTCGACGGTGCGGGTGTGCGTCATTACCTCGATGGCTGAGGTGTTTGCGCCCTCCGAGTTTGGCTTCTTGAGTATGGTGGGGTCGTCGTTGTTGACCCCGCTCGCGTACTTGGCGAGCTCGTCGGCGTGGTTGGTCTCTGCCGCGATGACGGCGTCGGCGATTTTGGCTCCTTTGGCCTCGCACTCGGCGGCCATGTCGGGGTCGCCGTTGATGGTGATGACGTCGCACGGCCCGGGGAGCTTCATCGCGTTGTACGCGTAGTGGGGCACTGCCATGAACTTGGAGAACGCCTGGCGCCCCAGGACGCAGTGGTAGGGGCTGTCGAAGGGTACCAGCTCGAAGACGATCCGCTCGGTGCGGAAGTTTGCTGATGTGCCGAAGGTGACAGGCAGCGTGACCTTGCCGATCGGGTACGCCTTCCGACCGGGGAAGATGCCGTGGAACGTGGTGTAGGTCGTCTCGACCATCGACTGCGGGAGCCGCAGTCGCCTGAAGGTGTCTAGGTACATGATGTTGATGGAGCTGCCGCCGTCCATCAATGTCTTGGGGAGCCAGTAGTCGCCCACCTTAGGCTTGACCACCAGGGCGACTCGGCCTGGGTACTCGATGCGTGGCGAGTGGTCCTGGCGGCTTCAGGTGATGGGATGTTCTGACCAGTTGAGGAACTGGGGAACGTCCACCTGGGCCACCGTGTTGACGGCGACGACACGGGCGATGACCTTCTTCTCGCGTTTCGTGTTGAAGCCTGTGAAGGTATGGAGCGAGCCGGCCACATTGCCGAATTTTCCGCCATTTGGCGGGTTGTTGTCGGGGTCCTCCCACGCTCGCCGTGCCTTCTCGATCTCCCTGAGAGTGTGGCAGTCGGCGGTCGTGTGTGTAGCGGGCTTCCCTTCCCTGCTGTGAAATGCACAAGGTTGGTTAAGGACGGACGTGGGGTCGAACCTTGGTTTTGCCTTGTAATTGCCGCCATTGCGGCGGAAGCTCTTGGGCTCGCGCTGCGCGTGCCCGGCGTTGGCGACAAAGTCGACTCGCCCGTCACTGTGGCGCTTGCCGGTGAGGCGAGTGTTGCTATAGCGTAGGTTGGACCATCGTCCGTTTTCGTTGCCGCTCGTGCGGCGTTGGCCTCCCGACTCGTCGTCGGTTTCCTGGTTTGGATCTTCCTCCGCGTACCGTTTGGCGATATCGAGGAGGTCCGGTATGTTGTCGAGCGTGCGAGAATGTCGCTTGAGGTTGGCGACCAAGGGATCGTAGCGGCACGAGGTCTTGAAGCAATGGATCGCGGTGTCCGGGTGGATGCCGACCGCGTTGTACCATAGTTCTTGCCACCGTTGGACCCAGTTGCGGGTCGACTCGCGGGGTCCCTGGACGCATCGCTCCAGGTCCTCGATGGTGGTGGCGCGGGTGTAGGAGCCCTCGAAGTGCCTGACGAAGGCGTCGCGCATCTCCTCCCAGGAGTCGATGCTATCCCGGGGGAGGGTGTTGATCCACTGCCTGCACGTCCCCTCCATCATCAAGGGGAGGTAACGGGCGGCTAGCAGGTCGGTGTGGCCAGCGATCCCCATCGCCATGAGGTATGTATCCAGCCACACGGAGGGGTCGTACGAGGGGTCGTACTTCTCTATTTCCTTCGGCGCCTTGAAGTTCCCCGGGTATTTTTCGCCTCGGATCATTGGTCCGAAGCACCTGGGCCCGAGTCAACTTAGCGACCCCATCAGCTCGCCATCGCGGCGATTGGTTAGGGCATGCCGCAAGTCGTGGGGCTGGCGGGCGCGCCAGCTTTGGTTGTTGATGATGTGGGTGCGCGCGTCGATGGGTTGACCGTTGGCGGCGACGAAGTTGTTCGCTGGCCTGGGGTTGTTGGTGGAGAGTGCCGCGTTCGCGGGTCGATGTTGGAGCTGCAATGGCTCTGGTGGCGGGCAGTTGAGGGTGTTTACCGCCAGTGGGCGGCCACTTGAGGCCGCTCTGCTACCTGAAGAACACGAGTACACCCGCCCCTGCGAGTCGGCGCCTGCGTTTTGCTGCTCGACCGCTTTTGCGAGCAGGGCCCTAACGTACTGGATCTGTAGGGCGTCGTCACCAGTGGCCGAGATGTTGTCGACCGCTGCTCGACCTGCCACAAGGTTGTCCATCAGGGTGGAGAACAGTGGCAGGCCATTCGCGTCTCTCTCCCGTGAGGAGACCACTATCCGCGGTTGGTCCCTGGGAGGTGTGCGGTTGGGTGGAGGTAGGGCACCGTTCGCCGTCGACCCTGGTGGGGGCCGGGCGCTTCCTCCTGGCGGCGCGTTCTCGCAGATCGCGCGCTCGGCCACGCGGGCCGGGTCGTTTTTGTCGTCGATGTTCAGGGCGCGCCCCTGGACGGTGGGGTTCAGGCGCGACCTGATTCGCTGCTGGTGGTAGCGCGATAGCTCCTGCGCCGTCACCTGCTCGAGGCGAAATTTTTCGCGCTCGGCTTGCTCCTTGTGGACTGCCTCTGCTAGCTTCAAGCGGAGTTCCTCGACCTCCGTCGCCGTGGCGTTAGGAGGGATCGGGGTGGAGAAGGGATCCTCCGGCGGATCGGTGCCGGTCGCCATGTAGGTCGCGGCGTGGCGACCGGTCCCGTCGCGGAGATCGGCGGAATTTTCCGACCCAGAGTCGAAGTCAAAGATCCCAAGGATGGAGGGATCCTCGAAGTCTCCCAAGTTGGAGACCTGGGTGATGGAGCCCGCGGGCGAAGCCGCGGTGATGGATCCGGCGAGTGATGCCGGGGTCGCCGAGTCGGCGTCGTCGTTGAGGGCCGCGTCTTCCGCGGCCGCGGAGTTTTCGGCCACGTTGCTGTGGGCCGAGTTGTACTCGGAGGCGAGGCAATGGATCGTGCGTACCTGGCTCTCGGAAAGCCGTTCGCGTGGCGGCGACTTGCGGATGCGAGCCGAGTCCTCCGAGGTGATGACATCGGTGAGGTCGATGAAGAGGCCGATCGTGCCGACCGGCAGGATCACGCTGTGCGTGACGGGTCGTGCCGCCGGGACGTAGCTGCTCGGCAAGATCTGGAGCATCTCGCCGATCGCTATCATGCGGCCGGTGGTGACCGTCTCGTTGATGGGCAGATTGGATCTCGCCGCAGAACACTGGCCAGACCGGCCAGGCCCCACGGTGGGCGCCACTGTCGTGGGAATGGTCACGGCAGATGCTGCAATCGGCAGCGAGTAGTAGAACGAGGGGCAAGGGCGGCTAGCCATCTGTGGTGCGAGATGAGGGCGGAGACATAGGGTTTTACCCAGGTTCAGCCCCCGGAGGGTAAAGACCTACTCCTGCTATATTGTACTATGATGGTGGTACAATGGGCGAACTCGGCGGCTAGGCGGCGAGTCGCTTGGGTGTATGATGGAACGTATCTCTACACGCCCTGTAGGAAGGTTTATATAGACTTACCTCCCCTAGGGTTTACATATCTCAACCGAATCAGTTAAGGCTTCAGTACTCGTTTAACCTAATCCGACTGGGCCTATCTACTCGCCTGGGCCTTCAGCTTCCAGTCGCTTGGATCCACACCGGGCCTTGATCCAGTCGTAGTTTTGCAGGCCCACTCGCCAGTTCCTGGGCCAGTCGGAAACGTCCTGCTGGGTATACCCCGATAGGCATATCCCCATCATCGGGCACCGAAGTTGCCTCGAAGTTTCCCCGTCGGGCACCGAAGTTTCCCGCCAGGCAAAAGTTGCCTCGACGTGCTCCAAAGTTGCCTCGTTAGGCGTAGAACTTGCCTCGTCGGGAGCCAAAGTTGCCTTGAAGTTGCCCCATTGGGCACCGAAATTGCCTCGCCGGGCAAAAGTTGCCTCGCCGCATGCCTCGTTAGGCACAGAAGTTGCCTTGTCGGGATCCGAAGTTGCCTCATCAGGGCTCTAAAGTTGCCTCGTCAGGCTCTAAAGTTGCCGTGCGGGGCTTCAAAGTTTCCACGTCGGGCTCCGAAGTTTCCTCGCCGGGCAAAAGTTGCACCTGTAGGGGTTCGTAGCATGGAAAACAAAAAATTTCTACCGCATACAAACAAACAAGCAAAGATCTATCTACTAGATTGTAGCAACGAGTCGATAGAATAACTCACCATCAAAGATTCCAAAGTGTTTAACGAGAGTGGATTCTCGTGGGTGCTGTAGTCGTACTCTTGCCGATCTCAAGATCGTGTAGACGATCCTTCTGGTGCTGCGTTCCGGCAGCGCTTCCGCAGTCGGTCACACGTTCGGTACTCGATGAATACCTTCCTCTCCCTTGTTCCAGCAGGCAGCGGAGGTTGTAGCACTCTCCTCGCGATTCCGGCAGCACGACGGCGTGGTACCAGAAGTAGAGGGGAGATCTCGCAGGGCTTCGCCATAAGCCGGAGCGAGTATGGTGGACTATGAGAGAGGCCTTGGTAATCTAGGGTTTAGAGACACCAAGGAGAGAGGTCTAGGACGGCGGCTAGGGCAAGGGGAGAGCCCCAAGTCGGTGGCTAGGGCAAACCCTAGGGCGGCGGCGGCTGCAGGAGGGCCGACGGCTAGGGCTAGGGTTTAGAGGAGAGAGGTGTGTGTCTAGAGGGGCACCCCTGCCCCTCCTTTTATAGGTAGGAGGGAGCCGGCCAGGGGAGGAGAGTTCTCCCCCAAGTCGGCCTCCTTGGCCGGCGGGTGGATGGAGAGGAACTCCTCCCCAAGTAGGTTTCCTACTCTCCCTCCACCAAGCAAACTTGTCGTTTGACTTTTCAAATTGGCGTTTGACTTTTTCAAACTAGGATTTGATTTATCCCTTTATTTTGATCAGTGATGACACCTAGTACATGATGCAACCATTCCAACTTGTTATGACACATTCATGTACCCTTCCCCTCTGGAGTGCCGGACCTTCCGGACCCTTCTAGAACATTCCCGATGAAAACACCGGAATCATTCTCCAACTCCGAAACAGGACTTTCCTTATATGAATCTTATTCTCTGGACCATTCCGGATCTCCTCGTGATATCCCGGATCTCATCCGAGACTCTGAACAACATTCGGTCTCTTACTCATCATTCCATAACTACTCAACAACATCGAATCCTTAAGTGTGTCTCCCTACGGTTCATGAATTATGCGGACATGATCGAGACACTTCTCCGAACAATAACCAATAGAGGAATCTGGAAATTCATATGGCTCCCACATATTTCTATGATTACTTTGCGATTGAATGAACCACTTACATACGATACCAATTTCCCTTTGTCTCACGATAGTTTACTTATCCGAGGTTTTGATCGTCGGTATCTCTGCATACCTAGTTCAACCTCGTTACTGATAAGTATTCTTTTCTCGTTCCCATGATATGTGATCCCTTGTGAGCCAGTCACAGGCTTGCAAGCCAATTGGATGACATTCCACCGAGAGGGCCCAGAGTATATATATCCGTCATATGGATGGACAAATCCCACTCTTGATCCATGTGTCTCAACCCATACTTTCCGAACACTCAATGCCACCTTTATAACCACCCAGTTACGGTGTGGTGTTTGATGTCATCAAAGCATCCTTCCGGTGATGGTGATAAGGATGATCTCATGGTCAAAGGAATTAGGTTACTATGTATCAGAAAGCATATAGCAATTGAACTATTAAAATGACTTGATCTTTATGCTACGCTTATCTATAGGAGTATGTCCATCATACCATTCTCCTAACGATATGATCTTGTTGTTAATAACATCTCAATGTTCATGATAGGGAAACCACAATCATTTATTAACCAACAAGCTAGTATTATGAAGAGGCTTTACTAGGGACTCTAATTTAGTTTACAAATCACACAAGTATTAAAGTTTCCTTGTTAATACTGTTATAGCATGAATGTGAACATTTATCATAAACACAAAGATATAATAATAACTACATTTATTATTGCCTCTAGGGCATATCTCCAACAGTCTCTCACTTGCACTAGAGTCAACTAATCTAGATTACATGGTAATATACCGAACACCCATGGCAGTTTGGTGTTGGTCATGTTTTGCCCTAGGGAGTGGTTTAGTCAATGGATCCGCCACATTCAGATCTTTGTGTACTTTGCAAATATTTATGTCACCATCTTGGACATGTTCTCGAATAGCGTGAACACGTAGCTTGATGTGCTTCAGCTTATTGTGTGACCTTGGTTCTTGCGCATTGGCTATGGCGCCCATGTTATCACAGTAGATAGACATTGGGTCCAGCGCACATGGAACCACACCGAGCTCTGTAATGAACTCCTTCATCTATATCACTTCTTGTGAAGCCTCCGAAGCAGCTATGTATTCCGATTCAGTTGAAGATCTCGCCACAACGCTTTGCTTTGCACTCCTCCAGCTAACTGCTGCACCATTCAAAGTAAATACGTATCCAGATTGAGATTTAGAATCATCCGGATCGGTGTTCCAACTAGCATCGGTGTAACCATTAACAACGAGTTGTTCATCACCTCCATAAGAAAGAACCATATCCTTAGTTCTTCTCAAGTACTTAAGGATGTTTTTGACCGCTGTCCAATGATCCACTCCTGGATCACTTTGATATCTGCTAGTTAAACTAATAGCATATGCAATGTCGGGTTTAGTACATAGCATAACATACATTAGAGATCCTATGGCTGAGGCATAGGGAGTCTTACTCATCCTTTCTCTATCTTCTGCCGATGTCGGACTTTGAGTTTTACTCAAGGTCGTATTGGGCAACATGGGCAAGAACCCTTTCTTGCTATCTTCCATTCCAAACCTCTTTAGAACTTTGTCCAAATATGTACTTTGTGACAATGATATTTGGCGTTTTGATCTATCTCTATAAATCTTTATGCCTAATATGTAAGCTGCTTCGCCAAGATCCTTTATTGAAAAACTATTATTCAAATATTCCTTGACACTATTAAGAAGTTCTACATCATTCCCAATCAACAATATGTCATCCACATATAGTATTAAGAATGCTACAGAGCTCCCACTCACTTTCTTGTAAATACAAGCTTCTCCATAAGTTTGTATAAAACCAAAACTTTTGATCACCTTATCAAAACGTTGATTCCAACTTCGGGATGCTTGCTTCAATCCATAGATGGACCGTTGAAGTTTGCATACCTTGTTAGCATCTTTAGGATCGACAAAACCTATGGGTTGCATCATATACAACTCTTCATCAATGTCTCCATTGAGGAATGCTGTTTTGACATCCATCTGCCATATCTCATATTCATAATATGCAGCGATTGCTAACATAATCCTCACAGACTTTAGCTTCTCTACTGGTGAGAAAGTCTCATCGTAGTCAACTCCTTGAATTTGTCGAAACCCTTTTGCGACAAGTCGAGCTTTATAGACAGTAACATTACCATCAGCATCTGTTTTCTTCTTGAAAATCCATTTGTTCTCGACAGCCTTCCGGCCATTCGGTAAGTCCACCAAAGTCCATACTTGGTTTTCGTACATGGATCCAATCTCGGATTTCATGGCTTCTTGCTAGTTATTGGAATCTGGGCTCATCATCGGTTCCTCATATGTCTCAGGGTCATCGGTGTTGTCCACCAACATGACACTCATAACGGGATCATACCAATCAGGAGTGGTACAAGTTCTCGTTGACCTGCGAGGCTCTGTAGCAACTTCAATCGAAGTTTCATGATCATCATCATTAGCTTCCTCTCTTATTAGTGCAGGCACCACAGGAAATTCTTCCGGTGCTGCGCTACTCGCAAGTTCGAGAGAAGGTTCGACAACCTCGTCGAGTTCTACTTTCCTTCCAGTCACTTCTTTCGAGAGAAATTCCTTCTCTAGAAAGGATCCATTCTTGGCAACAAAGATTTTGCCTTCGGATCTATGATAGAAGGTATACCCAATAGTTTCCTTTGGGTATCCTATGAAGACGCATTTTTCCGCTTTGGGTTCAAGCTTGTCCGGCTGTAACTTCTTTACATAGGCTTCGCAACCCCAAACTTTAAGGAACGACAATTTAGATTTCTTCCCAAACCATAATTCATACGGTGTCGTTTCAACGGATTTAGATGGTGCCCTATTTTAAGTGAATGCGGCTGTTTCTAATGCATAACCCCAAAATGATAGCGGTAAATCTGTAAGTGACATCATAGAACGAACCATATCTAAGAGAGTTCGATTACGACGTTCGGACACACCATTACGCTGTGGTGTTCCCGGCGGTGTCAATTGTGAAAGTATTCCGCATTTCTTCAAATGCTCGCCAAACTCGTAACTTAGATATTCACCTCCACGATCAGAACGTAGAAATTTAATCTTCTTGTTACGTTGATTCTCTACCTCACTTTGAAACTCCTTAAACTTCTCGAAAGTTTCGGACTTATGTTTCATGAAATAGATATACCCATATCTACTTAAGTCATCCGTCAAGGTAAGAACATAACGATAACCACTGCGCGATGCTACACTCATTGGACCACACACATCGGTATGTATGATTTCCAATAAGTCCGTAGCTCGCTCCATCATACCAGAAAATGGAGTCTTAGTCATTTTACCCATCAGACATGCTTCGCATCTTTCAAGTGATTCAAAATCAAGTGATTCAAGAAGTCCATCGGAATGGAGTTTCTTCATACGTTTCACTCCAATGTGACCAAGACGACAGTGCCACATATAGGTCAAATTATCGCTTGATTTCAAACGTTTAGCCTCAATGTTGTTGATATGTGTATTTCCACTATCGAGATTCAATAAGAATAGACCATCTATCAAAGGAGCATGTGCATAAAACATATTACTCATATAAATAGAACAACCATTATTCTCGGATTTAAACAAGTAACCGTCTTGCAATAAACAAGATCCCGATATAATGTTCATGCTCAACGCAGGCACCAAATAACAATTATTTAAGTATAAAACTAATCCCGATGGTAGATGAAGGGGTAGCGTGCCGACCGCGATCACATCAACCTTTGATCCATTTCCCACGCGCATCGTCACCTCGTTCTTCGCTAGCTTCCGTTTATTCTGCAGCACCTGTTTCGAGTTACAAATATGAGCAACCGAACCAGTATCAAATACCCAGGCACTACTACGAGTACTAGTGAGATACACATCAGTAACATGTATATCGGATATACCTTTCTTCTTGATGTTGCCGTTCTTCAAATCCGCCAAGTACTTTGGGCAATTCCGCTTCTAGTGACCTTCTCCCTTGCAGTAAAAGCACTCAGTATCAGGCTTAGGTCCAGCCTTGGTCTTCTTCGTTGGTGCGGCAACTTTCTTACCACCCTTCTTGAAGTGTCCCTTTTGCTTAGACTTGCCTTTCTTGAATTTGGTGGTCTTATTGACCATCAACACTTGGTGCTCTTTCTTGGTCTCCACTTCTGCAGATTTTAACATGGAGAAGAGTTCTGGAAACTGCTTGTTCATGCTTTGCATATTGTAGTTCATCACAAAGTTCTTGTAACTTGGTGTTAGTGATTGGAGGACACGGTAAATCCCCAAAGCATTAGGAATCACTATACCCAAGCTTTGGAGTTTGTTTGCGTGCCCAGACATCTTAAGCACATGCTCACTGACGGAGCTGCCCTCTTCCATCTTGCAGTTAAAGAACTTTTCAGAAGCCTCATAGCTCTCAACTGCCGCGTGAGTCTCAAATATAAATTTGAGTTCACGGACAATATCATGTGGGTCTGAGTTCTCAAACCTTTTCTGAAGCTCCGATTCCAAACCATACAAGATATCACACTGAACTGTGGAGTACTGATTCTTTCGAGCGAGGTAAACATTATTTACTTCATCGGTAGCATCAGCTGCAGGCGGGTCAACTAGCGGTGCATCCAGCACATAGGTCAAATTACCAGCATTGAGGACAATCCTCAAATTGCGGAACCAATCCACGAAGTTGCTTCCATTGTTTTTCAACTTTTCTTTCTCTAGGAACGCATTAAAATTGATGGTAGGGGCCACCATTGATCTACAACATATTTGCAATAGTTTAGACTAAGTTTATGAGAAATTGAGTTCTAATTAATAGTTAAATTAATCTAGGTGAACTCCCACTCAAAACAATATCCCTCACATTGTTTTAGTGATCACACGAACCAAATCCACCACATCAAAACCGATCATCACGAGAGTTGATGTAGCTTCAATGGCGAACAATCGACATGTTCATCATATCTACTATATGAATCATGCTTTACCTTTCGGTGATCCATGTTTCGAGACCATGTCTGTACATTCTAGGCTCATCAAGATCAAACCTTAGCTTCTGCATAAGCAAATCTGGCTTGCTCACGTTGTATACACTTGCAGAATCTAACACACCCGATCATCACGTGGTGCTTCGAAACAACAAGCTTTATCAACGGTGCTTACTAAGGATGAACACTTTAGAACTTGAAATTTATGTGCATGAGGGATCATCTTATAATGCTACTGTTGTTAACTAAGCTACAAGATGCATAAAGGATTAACATCACATGCAATTCATAATATGTGATATGATATGGCCTTTCTTCTTTGTGCTTCCGATCTCCATCTTCAAGCACGAACATGATCTCCATCATCACCGGCATTGCATCAAGGTCAATGACGCTGCTCCATGATTATCGTCCACCAGTTTCAACTATTACAACTACTTTGAATAGACACGCGGGTCTTAACAGAATTTAAAGACAACCATATGGCTCCTGCCGGTTGCCAATTTATAATAAGGAACATTGCATACATCAAATATAATCACAATCATGGCCATATCACATCACAGCACACCCCTGCAAAACAAAGTTAGACGCCTCTAATTTCTTTGCATATTTTACGTGGTTTGGGGCTTTCAATAAGTGTTGATCTAACTTACGAACAAGAACCACAACGTTGATGTTTGAACTATCAAGTGCCCGTTGTAAATTGGATCTATACTATAATGGGAGAGACAGACACCCGCAAAGCCACTTATGCAATACAAGTTGCATGTTGAGCGTGGATCAAGTCTCATGAACGATGTCATGTAAGGTTAGCCCGGGCCGCTTCATCCCATCATACCGCAAGATGCAAAGTACACAAGAAGCAATTGATAATAAAAGCACCACCGTCCACAATGACCATTGTGTTCTACTCGTGCAACATATCTACATATAGACACGGATCTGATACCACTGTAGGGGTTCGTAGCATGGAAAACAAAAAAATTCTACCGCATACAAACAAACAAGTCAAGATCTATCTACTAGATTGTAGCAACGAGTTGATAGAATAACTCACCCTCGAAGATTCCAAAGTGTTTAACGAGAGCGGCTAGACGATCCTTCCGGCGCTGCGTTTGGCAGCGCTTACACAGTCGGTCACACGTTCGGTACTCGATGAAGACCTTCCTCTCCCTTGTTCTAGCAGGCAGCGGAGGTTGTAGCACTCTCCTCGCGATTCCGGCAGCACGAGGCGTGGTACCGGAAGTAGAGGGGAGATCTCGCAGGGCTTCGCCTTAAGCCGGAGCGAGTATGGTGGATTATGAGAGAGGACTTGGTGATCTAGGGTTTAGAGACACCAAGGAGAGAGGGCTAGGACAGCGGCTAGGGCAAGGGGAGAGCCCCAAGTCAGCGTCTAGGGCAAACCCTAGGGCGGCGGCGGCTGCAGGAGGGCCGGCGGCTAGGGCTAGGGTTTAGAGGAGAGAGGTGTGTGTCTAGAGGGGCACCCCTGCCCCTCCTTTTATAGGTGGGAGGGCGCCGGCCAAGGGAGGAGAGTCCTCCCCCAAGTCGGCCTCCTTGGCCGGTGGGTGGCGGGAGAGGAACTCCTCCCCAAGTAGGTTTCCTACTCTCCCTCCACCAAGCAAACTTGCTGTTTGACTTTTCAAATTGGCCTTTGACTTTTTCAAACTAGGATTTGATTTATCCCTTTATTTTGCTCAGCGATGACACCCAGTACATGATGCAACCATTCCAACTTGTTATGACACATTCAGGTACCCTTCCCCTCCGGAGTGCCGGACCTTCCGGATCCTTCTAGAACATTCCCGATGAAAACACCGAAATCATTCTCCAACTCCGAAACAGGACTTTCCTTATATGAATCTTATTCTCCGGACCATTCCGGATCTCCTCGTGATATCCCGGATCCCATCCGAGACTCTGAACAACATTCGGTCTCTTACTCATCATTCCATAACTACTCAACAACGTCGAATCCTTAAGTGTGTCTCCCTACGGTTCGTGAATTATGCGGACATGATCGAGACACTTCTCCGAACAATAACCAATAGAGGAATCTGGAAATTCATATGGCTCCTACATATTTCTACGATTACTTTGCGATCGAATGAACCACTTACATACGATACCAATTTCCCTTTGTCTCACGATAGTTTACTTATCCGAGGTTTTGATCGTCGGTATCTCTGCATACCTAGTTCAACCTCATTACTGATAAGTACTCTTTTCTCGTTCCCGTGATATGTGATCCCTTGTGAGCCAGTCACATGCTTGCTAGCCAATTGGATGACATTCCACCGAGAGGGCCCAGAGTATATCTATCAGTCATATGGATGGACAAATCCCACTCTTGATCCATGTGTCTCAACCCATACTTTCCGAACACTCAATGCCACCTTTATAACCACCCTGTTACGGTGTGGTGTTTGATGTCATCAAAGCATCCTTCCGGTGATGGTGATAAGCATGATCTCATGGTCGAAGGAATTAGGTTACTATGTATCAGAAAGCATATAGCAATTGAACTATTAAAATGACTTGATCTTTATGCCACGCTTATCTATAGGAATATGTCCATCATACCATTCTACTAACGATATGATCTTGTTGTTAATAACATCTCAATGTTCATGATAGGGAAACCACAATCATTTATTTACCAACAAGCTAGTATTATGAAGAGGCTTTACTAGGGACTCTAATTTAGTTTACAAATCACAGAAGTATTAATGTTTCCTTGTTAATACTGTTATAGCATGAATGTAAACATTTATCATAAACACAAAGATATAATAATAACTACATTTATTATTGCTTCTAGGGCATATCTCCAACAGCATCATCGGGCTCCGACGTTGCCTCGTTAAGCACAGAAGTTGCATCGCCGCGCTCCGAAGTTGCCTCGTTAGGCACAGAAGTTGCCTCGTCGGGCAAAAGTTGCATCGTCGGAACCCGGCGAGAAAATTTTTGTGCCTGACGAAGCAACTTTGGAGCCTGATGAGGCAACTTTGGTAGACTTTAGATCCCGACAAGGCAACTTTGGTGCTTGACTGAGCAACTTCAGAGCCTGGAAATTTGGACCCCACCTAGCAACTTGTGTGCCTGATTGAGCAACTTCGAAGCCCCGCGATGCAACTTCGGAGCCTGGTGAGAAAACTTCGGAGCCGGCGAGGAAACTTCGGAGCCCGACTGTGCAACTGATGTACCTGACTGAGAACTTCGGAACCCGGCGAGGCAACTTTGGTGCCCGACTGGCAACTTTGGGCTCTGAAGTTGCCTCGTCGGGCTCCGAAGTTGTCACACCGGGAAACAAAGTTGTCTTGGCGGACACCAAAGTTTCCTCGTCGCGCTCTAGAATTATCTCATCGGGCTCTGAAGTTGGTTGATCATACATAGAAGTTGCCCCGTCGGGTTCCGAAGTTGCCTCGCAAGGCACTGAAGTTGCCTCGCCGGGCAAAAGTTGCCTCGTCAGGCACAGAAGTTGCCCCATCAGACACCAAAGTTGCCTCATCGCCTTTCAAAGTTGGGCATAAGTTGCCTTGTCAGGTACAAGTTGCCTCGTCGGCCTCGTCGGGCTTCAAAGTTGTCTCGTTAGGCTCCAAAGTTGACTTGTTAGGCATATAAATTGTCTCGTCGGGCTTCGAAGTTGGCACGCCGAGAACCGAAGTTGCCTCCTTGTTGGCACAATCCACATGTTACCATCATGTGTGGTTGATGAGAGAGAAGAGAAGTAACACACACTTTATTGTCTCTATCTGTCTCTTACAGAAAGTTTCTCGCACAAATAAATGGAGCGAACCCATGTGTGTGGATGCATCGACGCTCTAATCTTGATCTCTGTCCGCATGGTGTAAAATCGAAGGTGATCCTTCCAGGCTTGCAGGTATTTTCTTTGTTCCCGATTTTTTCACCAAGGCTTTGGCTCAATCTGCTTTGCTGACCCGTGGGCGCTGCTCCTGATGCGGTTGTTGACCCGTGGACTTTGCTCCGGCTGACATTGTGTGCTACACGGATGCAGCGAGCTGGCCAGACGGGGACCTTTCCTCCATGTACACTAGAGGAAAAAGGGCCATCCGTTCGCCACCCCTGGGAGCATTAGTCCCGGTTGCGCCACCAACCGGGACTAATGCTGGCACGCGTCCCGGTTGGAGCGGGCACGGGGCCAGGGGGCATGGGTCCCGGTTGGTAAGGGGGCATGCGTCCCGGTTGGAGCCACCAACCGGGACTAAAGGTTTGGCCACAGCCACGTGGCGTGGCACGCACCTTTAGTCCCGGTTGCTGGCTCCAACCGGGACTAAAGACCCCTTGCCCTCTATAAATGCAACGCCCCAGCCCCCTCTGCCTCCACTCTGTTTTTTCGAATGGTGTAAGGTGTGAGGGTGTCTGCTAGTTTTTTCTCATGCATGCATTGAAGGTGTTTGTTGAAATGTTTGAGTGAAAAATCCAGTTGAATTTCTCATAGAACAAAAATATAGAAGGTGTCCGAGACGCACTTGAGCTTTCTCCTCTTTATTTCCCTCGATCGAGGTTAGCAATCCTATCTTTTCTAGGTCATTGATACAATTCATGTGTCGGTGTGAATTGGTTATTTCACTATTTATGATGTCCTGTTTTTTGATAAACTTACTTATATGATGCAGATGAACGGTCGGGAATGGATGTACGGTGACCGGCGGGTAGCCAGGTATATCAAAGGCGTGGATAAATTTATCGATGTGGCTACGATAAACAAAGAGAATGGATTTATACATTGTCCATGTGTTCAATGTCGGAAACAACAAGGAGCACTCTTCCTCGAAAATCATTCGCGGCCACCTGATTATGAAAGGTTTCATGCCCAACTATAATTGCTGGACCAAGCACGGGGAAAGAGGGGTTATGATGGAAGATGGTGAAGAAGAAGATGATGATAACAACTATCATCATATGTTTCCTGAATACGGTGATACTGCTATGGAAGACAATGGAGAGGAAAAAGGTGAAGAACGGGCATCAGATGAGCCGACTGATGAACTTGGTAGGGTCATTTCTGATGCAAAGCGAGACTGTGAAACAGAAAATGAGAAGTTGAAGTTAGAGGGCATGTTAGAAGATCACAAGAAATTGTTGTACCCAAATTGTGAAGATGGCAGCACAAAGCTCGGTACCACACTGGAGTTGTTGCGATGGAAGGCATAGTGTGGTCTAACTGACTCCTCATTTGAAAAGATGCTGAAAATAATGAAGCCGAAGTTTCCAAAACATAACGAACTTCCCGAGAGTACCTACGAAGCAAAGAAGACTCTCTGTCCTCTGGGATTAGATGTGCAAAAGATACATGCATGCATTAATGACTGCATCCTCTACCGCGGTAAGGAGTATGAGAATTTAGATAAATGCCCGGTATGCAACGCGTTGCGGTATAAGATCAGACGAGATGACCCTGGTGATGTTGAGGGAGAGCCCCTCCGGAAGAGGGTTCCTGCTAAGGTTATGTGGTATGCTCCTATAATACCAAGGTTGAAACGCATGTTCAGAAACAAAGAGCATGCCAGGTTGTTGCGATGGCACAAAGAAGACCGTAAGAAAGACGGGGAGTTGAGACACCCTGCTGATGGGTCACAGTGGAGAAAAATCGAGAGAGACTTCCCAGACTTTGCAGGTGACGCAAGGAACTTATGGTTTGGTCTAAGTACGGATGGCATGAATCCTTTTGGGGAGCAGAGCTGCAGTCACAGCACCTGGCCCGTGACTCTATGTATCTACAACCTCCCTCCTTGGTTGTGCATGAAGCGTAAGTTCATTATGATGCCAGTGCTCATCCAAGGTCCGAAGCAACCGGGCAACGACATTGATGTGTACCTTAGGCCATTAGTTGAAGAACTCTTACAGTTGTGGGGCAAACCAGGTGTACGTGCGTGGGATGAGAACAAACAGGAGCCATTTAATCTACGAGGGTTGTTATTCGTAACCATCAATGATTGGCCTGCTCTTAGTAACCTTTTAGGACAGACAGACAAACAATTGGACCCACACCAACTTACCACAGTCGTCCGGTTCCAGAGGGCTACGCTGTTGTCGGCGTGGATGAAGTCATGCCCACCTTTGAGGTTTTGGATCTTCACTACCCTGCTGGTGAAGGGGATGTGACTGTGCTGGGTGACGCAAAAAACGTCACCATTCTATGGCCGAAGGATTGTATCGTGCTTCGAAATCACACGCCAAGGCCATCTTCGCCGCCGCCTCACCTGTCTCCAGCGAGGTCGTCGCCGCCGCGGCAGCCGTCTTCGTCGCCTCACCCGTCTCCGGTGCAGCCATCGCCGCGGGAGCCATCGCCGGCGCCTCAGGATAAAAAGCGTAAGCGTACCGCTACTGTGCGTCGTAAGCGATCGCCGAAACGTAAACAAGAGCCTCTTCCAAAAGTACCAACGGTTCCTCCCAAGAGAGCTTATGACTGTACTGAAGAGGAGACTGCGGCGATCGTTGATGCGGAAACGATAGCGTTTTTCGCTAAGCTGAGGCGGCCGAAAGAGCCAGAGTTCCCCAGCACCAAAGAAGAAAAAGCCAAAGTGTTGAAAATGCTAAAGACTCTTCATCAACCCGAGCCAAAGCTGTCATCAGACTATGAGCGTTCTATTCTCAAGTCACATGCGGCACAAAAAGCCTCGAAGAGCAGTACTGATGCAAGCGGGAAATCTGTTGCCCAGCTCGGAGAACAAGCAAAACAGACTTGCGCCCCTCTCAAGGTGATTTCTCAAACCAATGTGGGGTCGAGCAAATATGGGGCCGAAGAGCAGTATGATCCAGAGGTAGTTGCACAATACGGAGAAGCTGCCGCTGCTCAAGGTATGAGTATTGCCCAGTACTTATCCCAGTTAGAGTTCTTCCCCGTGAGTGAAGTAGCATACCAATACCAGTACGGAAAACCTCTCGTCAAACCTGAGGAGGTAAACAATCTTTCAACAAAAATGCGAAGATTGCATAACTGGTACATGCATGCCACAAGTGCCGGGGCTAACTAGATAGTGCTGAGGGTTACAAAAAAGCATCATGGGAAAGATAAGGATGACATGATATCCATTGAATTTGATGAACTATTTCAATTATTCAATCAAGAAGCCTTGGACAAATCGATCATGAGTGCCTATTGTCTGTAAGTACTAATTCTGTAATTAATTTAGTCTCCATCTATATTATTTTGTTTATTGCATGTATATAATCATACTTTAATATGCAGAATGAAGATTCTCGAATGCAGCAGAGGACAAATCTATGACATTGGCTTCATTGACCCATATTGGGTTCATGAAGCTAATCTCAAAATAAGCCCCCAGGATACGGAGGATAATATAGTACATGCGTTAAGGTTTCAAGAAACCAAAAGGGAAATACTATTTCCTTACAACTTCCAGTGAGTGTTATTGTCTTGTATACACTTTCTATTTCGCTTACTCGATGTTAATTATATAATTGATAAGTTCTGCATTCGCAGGTACCACTATATTCTGTTAATCATTCAACTTGACAAAGGGCGTGTACTAGTCATGGAAACCCCTTGAGACGTGGAAGGACATGCAGATACTTCTCCAGCGGTAATTCTAATCATTACGACACTATATCGGCAACGTTCGTGAATTTTATGATATCAAGTACTTAATAACTTATTTTATTCGTTTTCTACGCCGGACAGCGCTTGGAAACGGTTCACCAAGAAGGCTAGGAGTGTTTGGAAAGAGGAGCTTACATTTCAACCACTAGATGTAAGCACCACTAGCTATATCCGCGCATCTCTTTGATTCTAGTTTTGATACAGTTATTATCATGCTTGATTATTATTTTGATTGAACTCTGTTGTCGTAAAGTGCCTGACGCAGGGACCAGGTAACAATCTATGTGGATACTATGTATGCGAGTTCATCCGGCAGACGTGCGATGAGAAGGGCAGAAATTTAGAGCAACTCCACGTATGTAAACAATTTCTATAGTTTTTAATTACAATCAAATTGTGTTTAGTTTCATATTCATATAGGCTGACTCCTTTTTTAAATCAGATCGAACGTCTACGGGACGGTCTTCTGCCAAAGGATCGCATACGAGCAATACAGGAGGAATTGGCGGGATTCTTGGATGCAGAAGTCCTAGACCGAAAAGGAGAATACTATTCGGCTGTGTATAGACAATAGGGATTGTAAAAATAGCAACTTTCAAGGAATTGGCCGGTAGCATCGAATATCAACTTTTGTATGTAGTGCATGAACTCGATCCGTGTATTGAATGTAAAATGTTGTCATGATGATCTTGTGTAATATAAGGTTCCTTTATTGATAAGTGCAAAACACTAAATAAACAATAAAACAACTTAAATGAATTCTCTGCCGCGGCACAAAAAGTGACGAAAATGCTGCCGCGGCAACAAAATGTGCCAAAATGAATTCTCTGCCGCGGCAGAGAAATGGGCCAAATCTCTGCCGCGGCAGCAGGTTATTAGTCCCGGTTCGTGTTACGAACCGGGACAAATGCTCCACCCCCCTCGCGCTCTGATGCCGCCACGTGTGCCCCCCATTTGTCCCGGTTGGTGGGGCAACCGGGACTAAAGGTTAGAGCTTTAGTCCCGATTGCCCCGTCCCGGTTGGGCAACCGGGACTAATGGCCCTTACCAACCGGGACGCATGGGGCGTTCTCTACCAGTGTGTAGGAGTGTGGCGTAGGACTCATCGGCAGGAGATTGGGAAAGCCCACTGCTCCAGCGCTATGTGGCCGCCCCTCCCATCAGCGGTGGCGGCGAGGTTAGGGAATGCACGACGAGAAGTTATGACTACGGTTCGTGGGGCTGCAAGATTTGTGGAGGACGAGGTTAGTTGGGGACCGCGAGTGCGTGTGTTTGGCTTTTATCGTGTAGCGGGTTCGCCCTGAGATGTCTGTTCAGCGCATGTGCGCTCAGGATGTCGTTTCGGCGCCCACGCGTCAGGAAGTATTTAGGATTAAAAAATGAAATATAAAACCAGCCTGGCAAATATCACTGGCCGCTGCTGCCACGGGCCCGGCGGTGGTCGGACGAAGGTAAATGACATATCGGCGGAATACAACTTTCTTTTCTAGGCAGCATAAATTCTCTCCTTCAACTAAACAAAAATCCGTCGTAAAACTCTAAGAGAAATTCTGGAAACCGACAACAAGGTATTAGGGCAAATGGTTAACAAAGAAAAATCATTTTTTCTAGTTTGAATAGCAGCGAAAAACTAAAGGAGAAAATGAAAAAGATACTGAAAATTGGCATAGAGTTTTTTTATAGAAAAGAGTATATATTAATATCACAGGGATACCAATTATGCTCAGCCTCCTCTGCAACAACACATTGCCCTAGCGCCTCTACGGATGCACACAACCCAGAAAAAAAGAAAGAAGAATTACAAAAAAGAAAAGTCCCGCTACAGATAACTAATCCTCGAAGCAACGACACTGACACCTTCAGAACAACACCAGTAGTCCTCCACTCCAATAACAACGCCTTCAAGAAGGAAGCAGTGCCCAAGCGCCGTCGTTGCCCGATCAAAGATCATAGGTTTTCACCCTGGAGAAAGTTCTCGCTCACAAAACAATGCCTTCAACAAGATCATTGCCAGGCACAACCACTTAAGGCCAGACCTTGGATTTTCACCCTACAAGGTAAGAATGAGAACTCCACCTATGTTGTCTTTCCGCACCAACAGTCGCTGCAACGAGTTTCGGATCACGCAGCCAGTTCTCCGTCGCCACAAGAACAAAAATCACCATCGCTACCCTCATATTTCCGCTTTCCTGACATTCTCCGCATCTGACTTCACCATGGCTCTAAGAATGGCACTTGGTGGAAACAAACAACAGAGCTTCGCAACACTCCTGCTGAAACCAAAAGGCCAGAAAAACAAGGTGCACACGACCGAATATCTTCCGATCCAGCAATCTCCAGGAATGATACGCACATGGGAGTTCGCCGGCGGAGCCTTCCGGAACCCGCCTCTCCAGACCAGATTCACGAGGGCAGACATCAAGCAGATCTCCGTCTTCGTGTGAAAGAAACCAAAGGACCACCTCCTTTATTAGATCCAACCCAGCGATCCCCACACCGCTGGCCGGTTTCCGGAGAACGGAATGAGCAGGCAATCAGGGTTAGAGAGCCGATCTAGGTCTTCCAACGGAATCCCATCACCGTCACCTCCTCCAACAGATCGCCACCACAAGGAACCGCTGCCTCCACCCTGACCAAGGGACGCCTCCCAGGTCCGCGCTTCAGCCTCCGCCGCCGCCACCCCAGCAGCTCCGGCTTTCTCCTTCGACGCACCGCCCCCCAGCCACCTTCGGCAGCTAGGCCGGCCGCCACTGCGGCGATTGGATCTAGATGGGGGGGCTCTGGCGGCGGCTGAAGTCCCCCCTGGCGGCGCGAGGGGGAGGGGGGTATCGTCAGAGAGAAATTGACTTGTCGAAGGAAAATTGCCTCTGCACCAACTAGGGATGCACACAACCATTAAGCATGAGTACCAGGATTTTTAATCTTGGTTAAACACCAAGCCTGGTCCTCAAGATAAGTTGCATGAGTACCAGGAGAGTCTGGTCCTCAAATATAAATAGAAACCTTAATTCGCTTCCGTGAGGATTTGAACTCAAGTGTTGGGTTTGTACATCCAACACCCCCAACCAGTTGAGCTAGGCTCAATCCCCGCACAAAAGCTCTTGAGGAAAGATACTTGGGGTTACCTACAACCCTAGGTAGAAGCACAACAAGGCCTTTGAAAAGCTGACCACAAGAATGATCAACTTAGCAGGAGGATGGTCCGAAAAAATATCGAGTTCTTTTGCTAGACGTGAAGTATCGACCAAGGCTATTATGCAAGCGATCCCCACTTACTCCATGAGATGTTTCAGCCTATCGAGAACCACTTGTAAGAGGCTGAATACATCATTGGAAAAATATTGGTTAGGATGAGATGGGGATAAACATAAAATGCATTGGAGAAGATCGAAAGAAATAGCACAGCAAAATAAAGTCGGAGGCATGGGTTTTAGAGAAATGTATTTGTTTAACTTAGCCATGCTGGGAAAACAAGGATGGAGATTACTGACAAATCCAAATTTATTATGCGTCGGAGTGTAGGCTGGTAAATACTATCACAATACTGAATTTATGAATGCAAAGGAAAGAGGAAGGGGTTTGATCCAGTACTATCCCGTCCCCTTAAACTCGTACAAATACGTCCATTTATATATCCAAACCATATCCAAACCGAGTATTTTATCCCTCTAGAGCCATATAGATCAGGACCTGTATTTCCGCACGCACACAATCCATCCTGCCCACGACCATAGAGCACCGGCTATCTGAAGACGCTAGACAAGTGGCTGGACAGTCTGCTGAGCCGTCAGACAAGTTGTCGGACATCCTTTCAAACTGTCTGACCGCCGCTACCGCGCCGCCATCATGACATTCCTGCCGACACACACCTACAAGGCCAAGCGGAGGCATGCACCCACTAGTGCAGAGCCCCCCTTTAACTCCGGTTGGGAGGGCCCTCTAACAGCGGTTCCCCAACCGCTGTTGAGGGTTCGGTGTTAGAGGGGGGGCCCTTTAACACCGGTTCTTATACGAACCGGTGTTAAAGGGTGGCGCACGTGGGGCTGCCGCAGGCCTCAGCCCCCCCTTTAACACCGGTTCGTATCTGGAATCGGTGTTAAAGGTTCTTCTGCCACGACAGAGATTTAGGCTGTTTTCCTGCCGCGGCAGGAAAACGGCCTAAATCTCTGCCACGGCAGACTTCTGCCTCTGCCCCGTTCTGGGCGTATTTCTGCGGGAGGGGGGGGGGGAGCGAGGGGGAATCGATCGGGAGCGGTATACACATAAATCGTCATCGGTACATACGAGTAAATGAATAATTAAGCAACTATTATTATACACAAACATCGTCATCGGCACATACATCGTCATCGGCACATATACATCGTCATCGTTCATTTTGGTGGATATCTAAATATTTCTCCGCCAGGCGTGACGACCTCATCAAGTATGAACCCCGCCAATTCCTTTTGAATGGCTCGTATGCGTTCAAATGGTAGTAGTTGGTCCCGCATCCGTTCGATCTGAATATATATGAAGAATGGGCTGTCAATATATATATATAAGAATAAAACTCAACATAATTGATGGTAATAAAATAATGTTGTGGACTTTGTTTACTTACTCTAAGTTGTTCTAGTGCGGCTTGGCCCGTCGCACATATCGTGTTGCGAATGAACTCGCAAACATAGTACCCACATAAGTTATTGCCGTGTCCCTGATGTGCGCACTTTACGAGAATAGAGAGTTCAATCAAAATAATAATCAATAAAGCATGATATAATGGAATTGGAAGCTAGCTAGTATTACTTACATTTTGGTCTACAAATTTTAGTTCTTCTGACCATTCACCCACGGACCTGCCCGTGAACCTTTTCCAAACCCTGTCCGGCAAAGAAAATGGATAAAGGAGTAATTAATTACTTGTTGTCACGAAAGTTGCCGATCTAGTGCGATAATATGATTGAAATTACCTCTGGAGCATCTCTCTAAAGTCTGCCCATATCTCTTTTTCTTTTCGTAATGATTCCATGACAAGGACTTTTCCTGAGTCGGGTTGAATGACTAGCAGAATAAAGTGGAACCTACGCACGCATAACTCATCATCAGTTACACTTAACATCGAGTAAGCCGAAACAGAATGTGTACAAGAGAGAGGGTAACAGTACTCACGAGAAGTTGTAAGGCAATAGTATTTCCCTTTTGGTTTGTTGTCTCAGTAAAGACGTTAGCAAGTAATCTTCTGTTTGCCCGGGTTTGGTTTTTACCACTTCTTCATGAACTCTATTTGGGTCAACGAACCCAATGTCAAAAGGGCCTCCTTTCATGCATTCCATAACCTTTTTCCTGCATAATAGTATATACATATATGGTGAGCATATATATATATACATGCAATTAATGAAGTGAATGAGATGAGATAAAAATTATAGAAATAGTACTTACACACAATAAAGGCTGATGGCAGATTTGTCGAGTTCCTTCTGATTGAATAGAAAATGCAAGTCTTGAATGTTAAAGTCGATCGCGTCGTCTCCGCACAAGAAAATCTGATCTCTTATATGCGTCGTGATCCATTCTTATTTTCTTGTCTTGCAGAAATCAAGGTACCACTTGTGCAATTTTCGCATCTTTGTTGGTAGATTCTTGAGCTCCTCTTTCTTGACTAGATTCTTCCCATACTTCCATGGCTGTATGGGGTTGGCATCGCATTTGGGCAAGTTGTCTCCCATGACGTTCAAGTATGCAATGTAAGTCATCCCCATCTCATTGGCCTTTCTTTGTAGATCTGCCTCGTAATCATTTACGGGAGGAGCGTCCCGTGTGTCGAACATTTGGAGCGGGGCACATGATTTGTTTTCCTGCTCTCCGAGCATGGGAACTGTTTTCTGGGGTGCCTCACGACTGCTACTTTCGGTCTCCCTGCGGCGCCTTGCATCCGCCTTCAAAATATGGCGCTCGTAGTCCGGCACAAGTGGGGTTTCAGGTTTCAAAATATTTTTGTAAAACTTCTCCACCACCGCCGGATCTATTTTCTCCTTTGGCTCGGCCCGTCTAGGTGCAAAGAATTTCTTGACCTGTTCTTCCGAGATCCTATTGGTCTCCTCGTCGCTGCGATTCCACGGTAAAATCGGCAATGGCTTGGCGGAAGGCTGCGGGACGTAGTTTTTTGAACTCTTTGGCGTACGGTTTCCTGCGGATTTCTTTGTGGCAGTGCTACTGATGCTCCTCGTGGCAGTGCTCTTCCGCTTACGCTGAGGAGATGGCTGAAGCACCGGAGATGGCTGACGGGCCGGAGATGGCTGCCGCGCAGGAGATGGCTGACGGGCCGGAGATGGCTGCCGCGCCGGAGATGGCTGCCGCGCCGGAGATGGCTGCCGCGCAGGAGATAGCTGAAGCGGCTCAGACTGCTGACGCTGCGGAGACGGCGGGGGTGCCAGTGACCTCCAATTTGGAAGCACAATGTGTTCCTTCTTCCAAAGAATGGTTGTTTTCACTGCAAATTTGAGTTGAGTTTCCCCTTCACCTGTAGCATGGTCAAGCTGTGCTTCCTCATATTCCTTCACAACCTCATCCACCCCGACAATAGCATAGCCATCTGGAATCGGTCGGCAGTGGTAAGTTCCACCAGCTACAGGAGGTAAGGCATAGCCGACAGCCACCTTAATGGATAAGCCCATTAATCCCACATGCATCTCAGCGTGTTCGCTCTCCGTGATCTCATCCACGGGGTATCGAGGACCCGTCATTTCAAGCGTGGGCTGCACGTTCTCCGTGGAATCCACACTGCTTTTCCGCGCAGAGTCTGGGCCGCGGGCAGCTTCCAATGCAGGCTCTTCGTGCCGCTGAGATGGGCCGGTAGCTTGATGGCTCTGTTGTGCATTCACTTGCGCCTGTAGCGCCGCAAGTGCATGTTCTATCTGTGTCATCCGCTCTGTACGCTCTTTTTATTTTCTGCCGCGCCATCTGTAAGAGTCGCTCCAGTCGGCAAACCGATCCTTCCACGTCATACCCCCTGTGCCTCGTGCATGTCCAGGGTGTTCTTTTTTACCGATGGCGCGTGTGAGCTGGTCATTCTCTCTGTCGGGATGGAAGGTCCTGGCGGATGTTTCCTCGTATGCCGTGATGAGTTCAGTGACGGGTTTGGCAAGGAGGGTTGGGAAGATACACAATCCTGTTTCTGGGTCCAACCTTGCCCCGATTCCGTAGAACCAAGTCTTTGCACGTAGGTCCCACCCATCTGTCTGGGGTGTGATCCCTCTCTCGCGCAGGGCCTTCTCAGCTTCGTCCCACTTAGGCCTCTGAGATATGTAGCCACCTGACCCCGTCCTCTGGTGATATTCCTTCTTCAGGGCATTAAGCGTATTGGTTTCTGACCTCTTTTTAGCTATAGCACTTTTTTTATATGTCTCAAATTCGGGCCAGTGAGGTCTTATCTTCGCAAAATATGCGTCTTCGAAATTTGGAGTCTCGCCAGATTTGACAAATTTGTTCAATTTTGTCTTCCAGTTGCGGAAAGCGTCAGCCATCTTCTTTAGAGTCCACTCTTTGACCTTTTCCTTTATAACCGGGTTGTTTTCATCCTCCTCTGGCGGAAGGGTGAAGTTTACCAACAACGAATTCCAAAGCGTTTCTTTGGATTTGTCATCGACAAAGGTACCGTCGCCCTTCTTTGGCTTATTCCAATTTTCAATTATGATTGGGATTTGGTCCCTAACAAGAACTCCAGCCTGACGTACAAATTTGTCTGCGGCCTTCTTGGGATCCATCGGCCTGCCATCAACACGGACTGCTTCGATCGTGAACTTTGCACGATCTTTCAACCGCTGGCTCGCGCCTCGCTTGCTCTTTTTCGTAGAAGAAGATGGTTGCTGGCTGGTCGATCCAGAGGGCTAAAAGAAGAAAGAAGCGTTAATTAATACATGTAGAAGAAGATTGTTGGTGGAAGTCAGCAGAGGCTTAATCAATGCATATACCTCGCCGGACTTTATAACCATTAAATTGCGTTCAACGGAGTCTTCATCTTCTCCATGACTAGTACTTGAGCTGTCGTCATCATGTCCCTCCAAGTTCAGATATTGTGAGGTGTCCTCATCAATAATGTTCTCCATTATTTCTTCTTCTTCAAGGTTTCTACTAAGTGGATCCATAGTTTCTAAAACAATAATATTATCTAGAGTAAGAGTGTAAACATTCAAGTGGACTTGGATTCATACACAAATATACATATTATTTATACCAAAATACACAAATAAATACACAAATGAGTCAGAGGTCCAATTTGTATACAAGTTTTAATCTATGCATGTAGTACAATTTATCGAGCAAACAAGTTTTAATCAGGATGAGTCAGCAATCATACATGTGGCAGACACGTGGCGCTCACCGGTGGGGTGACGTTGGTCTCGTCGGGCGGCGGTGCTCGTCGGACGGATGCGGCGGTCTCGTCGGGCGGCGGTGCTAGCGGCGGGCTCGTCGGGCAGCGGGCGGCGTCGGCGTTTAGGCGTGGCCTATGAGCTCCGAAGCGGAGGCGGCGAGACGCTCCTGCACGGGGAAGAGAGCGAGGTGGTCAGGGCTCCTCGAAATAGGCTTGCGCCCCGCTATATTAATATAGCAATCACAAGATACAACGACATTGTTGGAGCAACAGAAAAGCAACAGCACAATCTAACCCAAAAGAAAATAAAGAGAAAAATAAAAGAAACAAATGTCGACATCGAGCAGATCGACGAACGAAAATGACCCGTGACCGCTGCGCCCTCCGGAGTTGTCCCACCTCACTCCTAGCACTTCGAAGCACCGTGTTTCAAGCAACACCTTCAAGAAGGAATGCGACGTCGACGACGCTGTTGCCCGGACTTGTCCTAGGGTTTCCCTCGATATCCTCTCAGTGTCAGAGGGTTTGGATGGATTCCCTGTTTCTAAACTTGTCGAGAGTCTGGCCATCAGACGCGCGTTGTCAGTGCTCCAGGAGAAAGGCTACCAGTACTGTGTCCTGGAATCGTACTGTCTGTCGATGATTCAACGCATCAGGTCGTCGGCCCAGGATCGCTTCCTTATGGGCATTTTTATTGGGGACATCAAGGTTCTTGCTAGGAGCTTCACTTCATGTTCGTTTAGGCATGTTTCTCGTAATCTGAATGTCGCAGCACACTTATTAGCTCGCCCATCTGTGCGCTCTTCTTGTAATTTTTTTTTGGTATTGCCCCGGAATTTATTCGGGCTGAACTTTGTATTGATGTTATTTAGTCAATAAAGTGTGATATTCTCTAAAAAAAGTCAGGGCATAGGACCGGCACGGCACGACGTGAGCTATACGGGCCGAGGCTCGCCTGGGAAGACGACGATGACACGAGGCCGAGGCTCGCCGGGGAAGTATCCCTGTCGCCATCAGCCGGACGGGTTGCACGGCGCGGGCAAGGGGGGACTCCCCCCTCTCCTCCTCGCCAACATGGACTCGTCGGCCCGCAACCCGACGAGGAAGCCGCGTCGTCGTCGCCCTCCGCGTCGGTTCCGGTGTGGCGTCGGCCGCCCCGGCGGAAGTTTCGGCGGGCGCGGGATACCGTGGATGGGCATGTGGAGGCAAAGGCCTAGGGCGCGGCCGCGCAGCGTTAGCGTTAGAGGGGCGTCTAGCCCCGCTGCGGCGGCGAGCGCCGTGCACACGGCCGGAGCCCCACCGTGTTAGAGGGAGGGGAAGGATGCGGGGAAGAGAGGGTCGGGGGCGGCGGACCTCGAGCTCCGAAGCGGCGGCGGCGAGACAGCGGGTCGGGGGCGGCGAGACGGAGGACCTCGAGCTCCGAAGCGGCGGTGGCGGCGCTTCGATCTCTCTACGACGGTGTGTTCGATCTATCTGGCTCAGTGGGGGGAAGAAAGGAAGGGGAAGGTGAAATAAATACACCCCCCTTTAACACCGGTTCGTGGCTGGAACCGGTGTTAAAGGGGGGAATCCGTTTCCCGCGCGCATTTATTATCCCCCCCCCTTTAACACCGGTTCGTGGCTGGAACCGGTGTTAAAGGGGGGGGGGGTGGTCCACGCGGGAAACGAAATAAATGCGCCCGCCCCTTTAACACCGGTTCCTGTCTGGAACCGGTGTTAAAGGGGGGCATTTATTTCATGCATTAAAGGGGCATTTTTAATTCAAAAAATATGATATGAATTTAGAAAATTCATATCTTTTTCATTTCAACTCAGAAAAATATGAATAATATATCATAATTTTCATAAAAATAATTTCTATCCATTCATGTAAATCATTTTATATTTACTTTACATGAAAATTTTCAAAATAATTAAAACACTTACATATAAATTTTGATTATTCAATTCAAACCAAAATAAATTGTTAAATCCTAAAACTTTGAACATAAGAAATATTAAGCATCTAAAAAATGATTTTTATTAGATCAAATCATATTTTAATGCCGCATCTTTTGTATTAACATTTTTGAATTGATTGGATATTTAAATGTCGCATCTTTTGTATACACTTGAATCTCACCAAGCCTCGCTCAACTTGCATTGTTTTTTGATAAAATAGCATATTGTGAACCTAAAAATGATTTTTGTAAAAAATCATGAGCATCGTATCATCTACTTGTAGTTCATATCTGACCCACTTCCTGCCGATTCGGTAGGAATTTGTCTTTTTCACCAGAGGTGGACGGAAAGGCTTTAGATCTCCCTGTTGGTACATTGTGCATATAAGGTGGTCTAGTATTTTTGTAAAATGTGTTGGTGGTTTTTTGAATTAGCCATTTGGTGGTTGCTTCACAAAACCGTCCGTTTTTTATGCTTGGAAAATGGAAAATGCCTTTTTGGTGCGATAAAAAGGAAAACTTCCTCTTGCAACATTGTTTGCCATGCCATGATGCACATGTATGCACAATATGGCCATATTATCACAAACTATGCCTTGATTCTAGCCATAACATTGGTCATTTGACCCGAAAGCCAAGAAACCTCGAATGAGATAGGTCATTTTGAGACAGTTACATAAAGCCGAACCGGAACTGAAAATTAAGATACATAAAAGAACTGAAAATTAAGATACATGGCCAGATTAAGTAACAATCGGCCGAACTGGAACTGAAAATTAAGATACATAAAAGAACTGAAAATTAAGATACATGGCCAGATTAAGTAACAATCGGTCGAACTTGTTTCGAAATGTTGGAGTGACTCAGTCATGCTCCTGCCTACACCTATAATACTCGCCACTGTAGTCGTCGTACTCGCCGCCGCCG